>VXAD01001941.1:888610-907832 GCA_013399195.1 Dicrurus megarhynchus | reverse complement strand
TTTTTTTTTTTTTTTTTGGTAAAGTAAGTTTCTCTGTGGAATTGTGATTTATGCTGAATGCTGTAAACATTTCTTGTTAGCTCACTCCCAAAGCTCATCTCAGAGTGGGGTAAGATCACATGCAGCAATCCCATGAAGCTAAGGAATGAGTCATCAGTCTGAAAGTTAAGCAACAGACAGAATCGTAGATTCAGACCAAGGTAAGCATAGTAATGAATGAAACACCAGGTTCTAAATTATATCTCTGGAGAGAGCAGTCTAGAACAGCAACTCATAAACAGACCTACCTAACCTAGTACTAAAAACCATATATAGGGTCACCAGTGGGATACTTAAGAGAAAAACTCAATGGAATTCAAGGAAGGGGGAAAATCTCCCTGAAAAATGTTTGGAACAGCTAAAGAAATTCAAGTGCAGCAGCATACACTTCTGTAACTAAGTTGGTCAAGTCTTGTGTCCCATGTTCTTACAGGTAGACAAAAAGACTACAGACTAGGAAAATGTCATTTTTAAACAAAGTAAATAATTTTAATTAATGTCCAGTGAACTTTATCAGTTTTAATTGTACTAAAAGCAGTACAATTTTCCTCGAAGAAGAAAAGAAAGGCAATAGTGCAAATGCTCTCTCATTTTGAGTGCAAGTGGTTTCTTCTTTGACTAGACAAAGACAGCACTCTCAAAAAATGAGAGTATGTCTCGTGAACCACACTGACAAAAAAGGCTCAAAATCTGTTTATGTGTTTTTTTCTGGTCTATATGCAAGTAATGTAGGTAATAAGTTTAGATTTCTACCAGAGCAACTGAGAGCAAAGCATATCCCCAGAGATCTATAACCCGATTAGTGATGATAAGCTGAGACAGCACAGCCCCAGCTGCTCAATATTACACAAAAAAAAGAGGTAGGCAGGTTCAGAGAAAGCTGCACATATTGGTTTCATTCCTATTAACAATTTACCCCTACTATCTCACTCACCCACTCCCTCTTCACCAAAGCATGAAATGACAGTTGCTTAGATTTAAGCTGTTCAATATTCAGCTTACTGTCATCACAGATTGCAAAATAAATTAACAGAATGCCACCATTCCACAAAGCAATTCCCAAATATCATGCTATCCCTAAGAATCTTCAGATGTTTTGCTCTCCTCCTGAACTCTTCTGCTCTGTCTCCGCTTAACCAACCACAGCACCTGCACCAAGTTGCAGCCACAGCTCCTTCTCCTTCCCTGCTCCAAGGCAGCACTGAGGATCACTGTGGGTACAGTACACATCAGGGGGATTTTCCCCCCCAAGTCCTTCACCTGCATCTGTACCTCACTGAGCACTGCATCCCATTTATTTCCCCTTTAGGTACTGCATGCTACAGAGATCGTATCTACCATCTCCACGGAACCTTATCCATATCTGCTGCATGATTGCCTGAGCTAGTTTAGCCCCCAATGAGAATGAAAAGAGTGTGGGAAGGAGAGCTTGGGAATAGGACCTTCAGCTCAGCTCTTCAGGAAACTTCCCCCCAGAGTGACTCTGCTGGCTCAGGTGCACCATTCACAGGTTTCATTGTGGTGGTTCTCTTCCTGCTAACACTTTAGCCCAGCCATGCTGCAACATTCTGTGCACTGACTGCGTCATCTGGGCAGGGTGAACATGCTCCAAGTGTCTGGCTGAGGAGATGTATTCATCTCTCCTAATACATTCTAAATGTATTAGGAGGATGAGTGCTCAAAAAAGGGCAGTGCCATTTAAGAACTTCCAACATATACCAGCATGTCCCAAAGACTGAATACTACTGAATTTTTACATTGATACCTCCAAACCCATGATTCAACATCTCAACAGGAAGATAATTCTGAAGATTATAAAGACTACATCCCTTCATCTCCAATCTGCACCTGCTTCTTCACTTACTCATTTTTTAAGACAGCTCAGCTTCCATCTCTGTTTCATGACTTCTAATTAGCTTATTTCTCATGTTAAGTATTTAGAGCTTGGGAGTTGAAAAAGCAAAGGGATAAGTGACGAACAGAAAGAACAAAAATTGGCTATGCAGGATAACCACTCCAGGAGATGGACCACCTAACCTGCAGGCAGGATGGAAAGCAGCTTGGGAATGTCTCCTTCCTGCTCATGAAAACACAAGGGGCTGTGAAAGACTGACTTCCTACCAGACTGTGGCTGCATCACACCTACCACGCAGTGACTCAGAGCACCCCTGCCACACACACAATTAAGTTCTGTCAAGCCACCACTGACCACCTCTAGTGCACAGCACATGGCACGCTTTAATTTAGCATTAGCAAAATACCAACAGCCCCTGGAGAGACTTGGATTTAATTCTACTTCAAAAATATGTTCACTGTACTAGAAGCAAAGGAGCACCAATGAATAATAATTACTAACTGTCAGCTCTTTGAACATTTTCATACCTATACCGAAAGTCTTGGAAAGGATGGCTCCTCCTCTTTCCCAACATGAACACCAGAAACAGTGTTTTTCTGAAAGGGAAGACCACATCAGATTGCAGATTTTAACTCTACATTTCCTTTCTACACAGTCCAGATCCTGAAAGCAGAAGAAACAAGAATACAGTATGTAAAACTGCAGCTCAAATATTTTCAGCAGCCCAGCAAAATCCTCTTGCACACATTCTTGTGCATTAAAAAACAGATCTGCTGTGAGGCACAGCATGTATTTCATGCCAACAGTACAGATTTATGTTTCTGCTTCCTGGGAAGTCACTGCTATGCAAAAGGATAAGACTGGCTTCACAGGTCAAGGTAAAATCTATTGTCCTGAAACAGAGTGAAAATGGAAAACAGGTCTAGCAGCCGAAACACACAGAGCTATCAGAAGGGGTTGAGGAGCAGGATACATCAACACCAATTTATACAATGTAAATAGCACAGGCTATGCTTTTCGTCTCCACATGACAACTTCACTTTCTGCTTTCCATTTTCCTTGCTTTTCAGCCCTTTGGAAACCTCACTCACAAGGGAGAAGATGTCACATTTTCCCTAGAACAAAACTGGCTCATGACACATTGTATAATTCCAAAAATACATCATGCATTAATTTGACATACTCCTGTCATCAAGACCTTAATTTCTAATATCTTCTTTTCCAGATACTATTAGAAAATTCCTCTGCCTCAGCTGCCTAACTTGTAACACTTCAGGAGGCAAAGTGTCTTCCTGCTCATCCCAAGGTCCTTCACATGGAAGAAGATTCACAAACCTCTGGGGAAGATCTGCTTGAATCTCTTCTTGAACATACAATGTTCTCACCCTAGAGAGTGACTGCTAGTGAGCTGCTTTTCTCAGCCAACACTTTCTATTTTAATTCCTATAATTCCTTCACTAATTTCCCCCCTCTGCTTCTGTGCATTAATTTACCCCCCTACTTTTTAGTCCTAGTAACTCTTTCCTTTCACCTTGTTTTGCTCTCCAGACCTGTGTGTCCCTCTTTACCACCAGACTACCATGCACACTACAAGTTATCTCAAATTCTGCGAAGGAGTACAGTCATGATTTCTGTGCAATACCCTGCAAGCCTAAGAGTGCTGTCTGGCAACTGTTCAAACTGTTCAGGTAGAACCCTAAAATTTAAGTGGGACATTTTCTGTAAAATAGATGTGCTTCTGCTACATAAACTTTATGCCCTCCTACCTTCTCTAGAATTACAGCTGCTTCACTCTCAATTGTAAAAAGGCAGGAACAGAGAGAGATAGGATATATAGACACACTGAAATGCTTTATAATGTCTTCTGGTGGACAATTAACTGTAGTCTGTGAGTCAGAGAACTGTAAGAGATGCACCTGCTCACAACTTTGTGACCTTTCTGGTGAGTTTTAGGAGTTAAACACCAGCTCAGGTAAGTTCCATCTTCACAAAAGACCTCACCTGGTCAAATACTACATATCTCTTGGAGATAGCAGAATAACTATATGCACACACAAATCAGATGACATAGTGCTATGTTTTTTTCACAGAATGTCCAAAAGTCCCATTCCCTGGTTTCAGAGTTTGATGGTAAACAATTTGAGTGGGCTCAAAAAACCAGAGATCCCCTCCAAACTGTAAAGTGATGTTGCTGATATCAAACTTGTCTCTCTAAATCAGCCCCAAATTGAAATATCAAAAGGATGCTTCACAGAGATAATAAATACTGATAACTATGTTTCACAGCCTTCAACACAAACTCATTTGCACTTGTGAAAGACAATTACAAAACATTACTCCGACTTTATGCATCACCAAACCAAAACAGTAAATGTGATGCACCAGTGTACTCCCTTTGCACTGCTCTCTGTGACTACAGAGAGTCTGGGAAAACCACAAAACAATATTCATAATTTTAAATATTTCCTTTCTGTGTCCTCTCCCACATTTTGTTTAATTCCTTTGCGGTCTCACCATCAAAAATCAGAGCACCATTTACTGTCACGAAGCTGTCCTGGACATAAAGGAAAAGCAAAGCTCTTATTTCTGAACCAAATTCCTTAGATGGGAGCATTGCTCAAGCGAAAGCAGCCTGGCTGGGCTGTGTAAGAGGGTAGGAGGCAGGGGATAACAATTTTAGTATTTCTGGATTCAAGTTCAGGAAAGAGAAAGCAAAGACAGATGCTGTTAGCTGCAGAGGACACCTGAGAAGTCGCTCCACAGCTCGCCACACGAGCCAAGGCTGATCTTATTTTTCCTTCCCACATACCTGGGCAAGCAGCCCAGCTAAACACACACAGCACCAGCAAGGAGACTCAGCTCTAAATGTGCTCTTTTTACTAATTACATTGGCCAATTTGACCAAAAATACCAGTCAATTCTGCCCAGCACCAAAAACAAAAAAACCAAACAGAGACAAAGCACCACTGCCAAGTTGGAGAAAACGACCCTTACTTGGGGAGTAGCTCTGGCAGCAACATAGGGGGAAAAACTGGAAGATGTGTCTTCTTCTGTTCAAATATACTCTTAGTCATGTCTTTGTCAGTAACCACTGTTTTTCTGCCAAGTTTGCATAATCCTTTGCACAACAAGGTATGTTTAGCACATGGTCTTTTAAAAATACCTTTTTTAAAAAGAAAGGAAAGTACTTCTGCAGCTATGAAGTCTAAAAACCTTCAGATTACAGAATTTACTCTGGCCTACTTCATTACACACCTCGTGTGCAAACTTATTACAGGAAGATGTTACCTAATTAAATTTATTATGCTTTGTGGGGCTGTTTTGTTAACTGATTTAATTAAAAACTTCTCAATTTATGTAATTTATTATGGCATGACCATTGTTAATGAAGCTCACAAAAGACACTGTTGGATAAATTCATGCCAAGGAGATGAAGCAGAGCAGAATGAAGGATTATCTTCTCAGACTTGCAAAGCAAAGAAGCCTGAAATAAATGGAAGTTGTGAGTGTTTGGAGCAGACAGTGCATTTATTGTAATTATTTCAGGCTGCATGCTGATTGGAAAAGATTAACATAAATAGGAGCTGCTATTGCAGATGTTTCTATTCTTGCTAGGAAATCCCTTGAATACAGGAAGCACAGAATAAAAATGTGAAGATGCTGTACTACAGAATTGTAACTTTTTTCCTATTTTTTTTTTTTTTTTCTTTTCTGGACACACCAGAAGAAACATAAATAAAGCTGTTCATCTTTAGGACTTGAAGGAAAAACATCACTTTTCTCTGCTAACATGACAAAACATCCAGATGTCACCTGACTACCCAGCAATGAACGTTTTGCAAATTCCCCCCTCCCTTCCAGAAGTGCCCTCAAACTGCATGGCACCACGTCACCTCCAGAGGCTACGTGGCCTGCAGCTACAACCACAGCCAGTGAAATAAAATCCACAGTATTTATGTACTGTTAAGTATTTATTAACAGCATTTAAGACCCTTGTTCCTCCATTCACAACAGCAAATTGGACACATAAATAATTCACATGTAATTCTGATATTTCCTACTTCCTTTCTATATTAACAAATGGCAAAATTTCCATTCAGTCTCGAAAAAAATACATAGAACTCTTCTTTTTGAAAATTTTCCAAAAATTAGAAGTAGATAAAAATACCCAGTGACAGTCCTGGAGGTGTGTATAATACCTGTCATCATATCTTCTGCCTATCTTCCTCACATCTCATAATTTGTTTCCTTGTCTCCATAGGATCCCAAGACACAGAAACCAAGAACTGAAGTCTCAGGGCAGGGCTTTTTTGACTGCAGCTTCAGTCTGCTCAGGTCTATCACTGTAACACTTTTTAAAAGAAGAATTACACAACTATTCAAGCTCCTTGGTTATTCGTGGACCAGCTGCATGAAGTATCCTCTGGACTGGCAAAGATCAGCATGAGTCAAAGATGCTGTGTCCTTACAGTATCTGCCTACAGGCTGAACATTATTTCCTGTGGTTCTGCACTAAACATGAAGCAAAAGGATCGTACGGGCCCATCCATACACCAACGCACATCTCCATGTACACCGTGTTTCACAGCCACAGGGTGCTCAGCTACACCACCACAGGCCAGTCCCCAGAGCTTCCCCAGAGCCTGAACACCAAAGGGGTTCCTCAGCCCTGTGCTGCCTCCATACTGGATGATGGTAGGAACATGTCAGATCTAAACACAGCTTTCTTGGCCCAGAAGAAACATCCTCTGCTGCCTGGGACTCACTCTTGAGCAAGGTCAGCACCCACCAAGATGCCTCAGGGTGCTGGGCATCACTGCTGCCAGCCCCGCTAGCAGATGGCCCTGGTTCTTTCCCAAAGGAGACGGGGCTTTTGAGGAGGATGGGTGCATGGTGACCAGTGGCTTGAACGCTGCCAGGAACGAGAAGGCCACTGAGCACGTCCTTCTCGCTGCACAGACACTGCCGTGGTGCCCTGCTATGACACTTTCAGTGACAAACTCCACTGACAGCACAGCACATCTCATACTCCAAATCCATCCCTCTTTTTCAATGTTATGAAGCAGTATCATCGACTGCAGCTCAGGTACAGCTTTAGAGTAAAATGTACTAGAACAAAAACAACAGCCCTGTCTAACATTTACAGAGCAACTTTCAACGGAGTGGATCTCATGGGATTTCTTAAGCCTTTCCAAGCCAACCGTATAATGCCACAGGTTTCCACAAGTGTAGCTGAGGGCAGAGTTTGGGCCCACACATACGATTTCTTCAATTCACTGCCAGCTGGAAGGGGTCAAACACTGACAGAACACAGAAGCAATTCTACATAACAACACTGCAGAGGAAGGAAAGCACAGCCAGTGGCAGAGGGAATTCACCGTAACTGCTGGGGTTTGAAAAAGGAGGGAACAAGCCAAAAAAAAAAAAAAGAAAAAAGAAGAAAAGTGCTGCTTCCTCCACACAGTAGGGATGCAACAGAAATGTTACCCTATTTGCAGGGGGTGGTGAGGGATTTATGGGCACAATTACATATTCTGCAAATCGCTTCCAAAGGACTGCCCTTGAATGACTGAAGCAAGATCCAAATCTCCCCAGACTAACCACATAACAGGGCTCAGCAGGAATGAAATGCATTGTATGACTGTCACTTCTATCATTTTGAGCAGAATCTTGTTTTAGTAGCCTGTCAGATGACAAGGGTAGATATGAATTCAATAGATAATACCAAAGTCTCAGAAACAGTTATTTCAAGTATTTTTATATCGCAAGTTAGGAACAATACCTCACTTCCCATCTGGAAATATGCTGTGTTCAAATCAGTACAAATAACATCCATTCTCAAGGTGTTTTCATTATGATTTCGCATAAGTCTGTAAAAAACTGGGACAGCATGCACATTATGGACATAAATCTACTATGCCTTACATCCACATACATCAAAGCAATTCCAACAAGATGCAGGTTTACCTGAAATCTTTAAATATGAGTGATTCTCAAGCAAAAAAAGAAAAATAAATCCACAATACTGACACTTCCAAACCAAATACCTATCTAATCACAACCTCTGTACAACCCCAGTCTCAGGTCTGAACCTAGGCACATTCCCATGGTTTCCTCTCCTCATAAAAATCCAGCTTCTTCCCCAGCAGACCCACCCATCAGATCCAGCAACAGCACAGGAAGGCCAGCTCCAGGCACGTGCACTGAAAGATTTTTGCTGTCCTGCTTCATGCAAGCCTTAGCCCACATAAAGTGTCAAGTTGGTGCATGGGAAGAGTCCTGTGTAACTGACACCTCGAAGAGAGGGGAAAACAGCTTTTTCTGAGAGCAGCAGCAATGAAAAGGGAAGACAGCAGGATAAAAAGAAAACACTAGAAAGTTTAGGGACTGTAAAGATTCCCATCAGTATTGAAATACTTTCAAGGAAAATTACATAAAATTTATCTTTTATTATCTTACTACAGTTCTATGTTACAATAAAACATCTTTCCCCCCGTGGTTGGGAAATGCAAAGATGTTGCACCTGTTTGAGTGTTTTGAAGACTCTTCTGTCACCTGAGAACACTTTACCTTCTTACTTAGAATGATCATTTTTCCCCTGAGAAAGGAAAAGAACTATTCACCTCCCATTTCAGACTTCCCAAGCCTCTTCTAAGAATTTTCTTCTTTGTTGTACCAACATCTCTCATGGACGTTGTTCTTTAAACATCACCTTGGTTCAGAGGAAAATTAGAACAACGTTTTGAAAGTGCTGGGTAAGCAGAACAAAACAAAGGAGAAATGCCTGGCAAGTTAGAAAATATAAACCCATATTGCAAAACGTCACATGGGGACTCCCTTCCACTCAGTGCTGAGAAGACTGAAATCTCACCTACCCATCCTCCCCTACACCATGCCACTGACTAAGGAAAAAGAATTGAGCACTTCTGCTAAGTAAGGTTTTGGAAAAGCCTTCTTGTAGTCCTCAATCACAACCTTGAAGGCCTTATGAAAACACCACCAGTTAAAAGCACCATCAACTTACACTGACAATATTCATGTTAACAGTCAAACTGGTATTTTAGAGTGCAGTAAGCATAACTAAATTTGGCAACTGCAGCATAACTAAACTTGCCATCATTCCTTTTTCACCCTGGACCAACCACCCAACCTATAAAGAAACTCCACTTTTGTAGAAAAGCTCAGCTCTTGAACAGACTTTTAAGGGACACCCATCACTGCTGACAGCTGTGAGCCCATCACACGGCTGTGAGCCCAGAGACTGTGAGCTCCTGCCTAAGATGCCTCCCTGGATGCATTGAGAGCTCCGTGACTTGCCCTTTGCATCATGTCTCAGCCTTGACAAATCCTCAGGACCTGTGCATATCCAAAACACTTGTTTTCTCAGAGCCCAGCAAAATGCCTCCATAGGGGCTACCAAGAAAGCAGCTGTAGGCTTAGCAAGGGCATGCTGTAGTTTAAGTGGCATGTTTTATCTTTTACCTCTCACCAGAAGTACAAACCTTAAAGGAAACATTTCTGCGGGTTCTGGTTTTCTGCCCTTCATCTCTTCAGATGAGCATTCTTATATGGGTATTTTATCTGGTACATCCCTGCCAGCTCTTTATAGACAGCACTTCCCTCTCACTCCGTCTTCCCTAAATCCTGACATGCAAACCCAAGCTGAAGAACACCAACCCCGTCCCAGCTGATGAATTAGTACTGACAGTGGCCGGTGCTTTTGCTTAGTTTGTTTATTTAGGTTTTTTTTCTCTCGGGGCAAGGAAATCAAGTTCACCCTTCAAATAAACCAAGGGTCAAATCCCTAATGAAAAATTAAGGGCTTTCACCATTATGGGGAACTACAACACAGCATAAAGATGCAAGGTGAACTTTGCAATGTCCCACAGAGACCCTAAAGAAAAGAGGGGCACTCCAAAGCTGTGGTCTGATGTGGCCATAGGTACACCCTGTCCTTGTGGTGAGAAGGTTCACAGTGAGCCTGTGAATACCCATGTCCTTCTGCAACACTGGCACTGAGACCCAGTGCGGGGCACCTGGCACTCAGCTTGTTTTCTTTGCTTGTTGCCACAATCACTGAATAGCGATATTCTCCTTATGGCATCTGAGGAACACAGTGTTTCTCTCGAACCCAATGAAGTACAGGCAATGGCACAGGAAACAGGTTTCAGAAGGTTTACACAGACAGGCTTTTTCTTTTTACCCATCCTGGTGTGAAAATGCTGAAAATAATGTAATTATTTATATTGCATTTGTTTTGGAAGTGAAGACACAGATCACTCGCTTTTAATTTCCTTTTTCCAGATTCATCCGTTATTTAGTAAGAACTATAAAAATTCATTTGAAAAAGTAATATATTCAAGACTAATAAAATTCAAGTGCAAAATATTTTTAGAGGCAGCTTAGGTACAACTATTAAGTTGTCAAATAAAATTATCTAGTCTAAATTATACCAGAAAAGGGTCAAAGTTTATGACTAATTTCTCAGATTGAAACTGTTTCCAGGAGCAACTCTTCCATGCAAAATGCTGCTAGGTAATTCCAAGAACAGTCAGGTGTCTAAGCGAAAACAGTGAATCCAAGTAGTATCAGTGATAGCAAGAAGCCCACCTCTCACCAATCTCCAACTTTTACTACCACAAACTTTTCACTTCTGCAGCCAGCCTACCTCTGCATCAACTGACCACAACAAGCTCAGTATCTAAAATTAAAAACAAACACGTTTTGCTTTTTTTTTCTAGAAGGCAATACTGAAGTGCACTTCCCTGATAGCTGATCCTCAAAAATTCAATCTTTCTCTGTCAGCTGTGGTATTTAAAGTCACTAAAATGTTACCCTGCCAGTGCCCTTCACCTGCAACTGACTGGTCCAAAATGCAGAAACAACGTCGGAAGGGCTGAAATCAAATACTTTTAGAGACACATTAGCTCCTCTTACACACATCACATCTGCATTTACAAGAATGTCAATTCTACTACAATACCATTATTTGTTAAATTCAACAGTCTAACCCTTTGCCTTAAATATTTTTAGAAGAAAGGCAACAATATACCTTTAAAAAAAATAATTTGGGGAAACTGTGGATGCATAGGAAATGGAGGAGGCTACTTGGAGCAGCCAAGTAAATGGAAAAACACATGAGGTCACAGAATCAGCCCCTAGCTCACCAATGCTTTACATTAAGAACTGCTCTGCAAGCCTGATAGTATTTTAGTCTCCCTTTGCAGCTGCCCAAGCATTTACTCGGTATTCAAAGCTGCACTCCACAGCTTCAAGAATCAGAATTTAAAACTAGCAGTCTTAGCTCACAGATTAAAAATTGCTTCAATGAAACAAGAACCAAGAGACACTAATTCCAGTCAACAAGACTCCTTTTGGGAGCCCACAGAACACCTGCTCTGCAACCCCACAGCATGGGGAAAATAAAGGACCTGTGCAACCTGCAATATCCTCACTCACCTTAGTTTTTCTAATGATTTCCCAGTTAACTCAAACGTCCATAAGCTTTTTAAATCCATTTACTTATCATCAAAGCATTGCCTGCCAAGTCATGCCATGCCACAGTGAAAAAAAATAGTAAGATGACAGTGCATGGAGCTGACACTGCACAGAGATTGTTTCTCTCAGGAAAGTTCTTCGGAGAATGGACAGGGTCTGTAGAACTATGTTTGTGGTGATACGGTCACACCGAAAGTCCAGACTGGAATGGTACTTTTATACAAACTAATCCCGAAAGTAACGAAAAATGTATTTTATTGGATATGATGTGTGGTCAGATTTCATCGCAACAAAGATCCCTAGCATGACAGCTTTTTACATAGAAAAAATAAATACACATCTGTGAGCTGAAATCAGTGACAAAGGTGTAATAGCAAATATCCCTCATGGCAAGCTTGTGAGAAAGGGCTGTTCTCAGACAACAAAGCCTGAATACAAGAGGGTACATCAATTATTGCTGCACAAGCCAGGCTGAAAGAACAGCACACAGCTGATACGTTCGTAGTTGTTCACACAGCATGACAATGGGAAGGGCTGAGATGGCATTAGACAATACAACAACACAAGACAGTAAAAAATTTCAATTTTTAACAGATTCATGCAATTTTTTCTCTTTTTTGCTCACAACCAAGGGAAGTTGCAATGCTACTGACACTGCACAGCTGACTGCTGTTTTTCAATGTGTTAAAAAAAATCTACTATAATTAAGTAATTGGTTGGACTCTGTCCATTTCATTCCACACTGCTGCCTCACACTTGTTTAGAGAACAGAAAGAAATTCGTTGAAAATACAGCAGATAAGTGCAAAAAAAACCCCTTAAGCTTGACTCGTTCAAACTAGGTGGTATTTGCACAGATGGAGCACCTGCCATGACTGGCAAGAAGCACAGTCCTGTCGCTTTGCAAGAAACATTTTTGGATTGAAAGTTATTGAAATACCATTTGTATCCATCTTACTTAGAATGACCATTGTTTCCTGAGCCAAAGATTTAGGTTTCTTGCATGTCTAAATCCTGTCAAGTCCTACTCTAGCAAAATAAGTATTTATAGAATCATAGAATCATTTAGGTTGGAAAAGATCTTTGAGTCCAACTGTTAACTCAGGACTGCCAAGTCCACCACTAAACCATGTCCCCAAGTGCCTTATCTATACATCTTCTAAACACCTACAAGGGTGGTGACTCAAACACCTGTTCCAATGCTTGATAAACCCTTTCAGTCAAGAAATTATTCCTAACACCCACTATGCATCAGAGACGCCAATAAGCATACCAAGTAATTGATGAAAATGATGAGCAGAATGCAGATAAAATGTTTTCTGTCAAAGGACAAAACCTGTGAAAGACTCTGGAAAGAGTAAACAACCAATACATTTTGTGAACAGAAATTATTAACCTTTCAACAACAACAGTCTTGCTTATAACCAAGAATGGGATCACAAATCCAGTGTATACGGACATGACATGTCAGCTCTGCAGCCTCAAAACATATCGGGAAAAAAAGGATTACCTGGATTGCATGCTGTCATCCATGTGCTGCTTTTCAGTCAAAGCAGAGATGTTCTGATTCTATTTGAATTGTGTGCCTTGGTTATATGCAGTGTGTTAGAAGTGACAACTAAAGGTCTATACTAAAGGTATATACAACTAAAGGAGAAATACTGTCATCTGAAGTTTGAGGAGTTGTTTCACTCCAAGCTAAAAGATCCTAGAAACCAGAATTTCCCACTTGTATCTCATTTTATAACATGATGTAGACCTTTCCTTTGGAAAGGATTCCAGTTTGGAATCTCTCAGCTTTAAAAAGAGGAGATGTCCTTGTAGCAGCAGAGTGAAAATTGGTACTCCCACCTAGAGAACAGGACCAAGCACACCCAGAGAACACCAAAACCTGCAAATGAGTACTTAGAAGCAGATCTCCTATGATACATACCTTCCCTTTTAGTGCTTGTGCAGGCTGGGACTGACACATATTCACGAGCAGTAATACTGTATTACAAACTTTGTTAAAAATAGACTGTTCAAAAGTCACCGATTCTCATCTCATTGACTTGGTGTCAACAAAGCTGAAAACAAGGGCAAAAAGGACGTTTAGAAACATTATCACACTATTTGAAGTTGCAATGGCAGAATTAGCCCGTTAACTTCATTTTAGGAGAAAAGAACTAAGGGTCACTCTTTTGACACTAATAACAATAATTACACTTAATAAAACATAAGAATCAAGATAAATTTTAAAGAACATTTGCAGTACATCTAGGAAAAAAACCAAAACAACAAAACCAAACTTAGCTCTAGCAAGATTTACTATAAAGACTGACCCCTGGATTTACCAATTTCCAGTCTTGTGAACAGTCTCCTGCCATTGAGGACTTTCCCTCTTCTGCAACTCCTATATTTGCACATATTGATTTTATGATTTTTGTTCCTGGAAAATACCATTTTTTGCCTAAATGGAGGTAAGCGTAACAGAATATCAACATTTCTAAATAAAACTTCGAAGTGAAAAAAACCATTACAGAAGTGTTTTTAGAAGTGTAAGAAAAGGTTTTCTGGGGTTTTTGCTTTTTTTGTTGTTTTTGGTTTGTTTGTTTTTTTTTAAGAAAAGAGTGTATTGAAAATTATATACAAACATTGCTATGTGAAGAATTAAAAATAAAAATAATTGAAATGGAAGTTTAAAGAGATCCTGCCTATTTTCATTTCCAATCACAGAACAGAAACAGGTTAAAAAGCCAAGAATTAAAACACCAGTAACTTAAATTTATTTTGGTTTTAGGGTTGATAAGACAAAGTTTCATCACTAAGATGTATAACCACCCTTGCTTGATTAACTATATATGACCTAGCAAGCAATTTCATACAAAATTTTTGTTGCAGTTCCTCTTTAAAGAGAAAGAAGTATTTGCCTCTGCTCTTCAAGGCAAGGGAGTACTTGCAGGAACTCAACCGTGTTCGCCCAGTGCTTTTCGTTCTCTTTTAATTATAATGCCTTTACAATGGCAAACACCACAGATTCATTTGAATGTCCAAAGGCTTCACCCTTTCGCTGCAAATTATTCACATGCACATAAAAATGTATACTTTGCAAGTATTACAAGAACATTTTGCATGAAGCAAATTCTGCCGAAACAATACACATTTGTAATCTACATGAGGGAAACGGCTCTCACATGCTTTTCATGTGTCCCACTAACTCCCAGTGCACGCACATTAAACACTTTGAATGAAATGCTGAATACTTGTGATCCTGACATACAAAGTATCTTAAGTGAGTACAGTTGCCAAAGTGTGTAACCCAGTTTTGGTAAACTGCAAAATTTACTCCATTTAAAATCAATGCTACGATTTGGTGGAGGAAGCAACTTTGACAGAAGGAAAGGATAGCACCATTAAAACTAACAACATCCACAAAGTAAACCTCTTAAGACAGCCCAACACCTAAGACATGCCATCTTTAAAAGCACATGCCCTAGTACCTGAGGTTTTGCATCCAAAGGATGAAGTGGGAACACGAAGTGACCCCCCAGAACACTGTGTGTCAAACTTCCACAATTTGAGTAAAATGCTAGCTGTTATGTAAGCACCACAATATATAGGTAATATTTTCCAGCTGAAAACTCCACAGAAATTTTAAGTCCATCCTCTGACCCTTTGGTCCCTTCCTGTCCACCTTCTACTTTCTTTATGCATTGTTTCCCTTTCCTAACCTTTTAAAATTCTGTTTGTCTCTCCTTTTACTGTCACTTGAGAACTGGACTTTTCATTTATTGTTCCTTAAATAATTAAATAGTCTCCATTTGCTTTCCTGCTTCCAAGCTAGAGTAGCATCCCATTTATGTGTTGTCACTCACTTCTATCACCTTTCATTTTTTCTTATTAGCATATCTTTATAGTACTATTTGGCAAACAGAGATTAACTTTTTTCTTCTTAAAGGATAAGTTAGCAGTTTTATGAAACTGCTATTAATGAAGTGTCAAACTCATTTAAAACACACACACTAGCTAACTGAATTGACCCTGAAAAGCAGAGGTAAACTTTAATCAAGTACATCAAGATCTGTAGTGCTAATTTTCATCTCTGTTTAAGTAAAAAGTCCAATTATTCAGCTCAATGTATCTTTGAAAAGGCCTTTTACCAGTACCATTTCCTCAAGAGGCATTTTTTATCTCCTTTCTGTCAGTGGAGCTGAGATACAAAAAGCCAAATTCAATTCCTCAGCAAGGCTTCTCGTCCCACTGAAACCAACCACCACATCTTTTCTGAAGGCCCGTGGCAGGCCCATGACAAATCCATGGCACAGCACGGAGCCGAGCCAGAGGGCTATGGTACAGCCCTGATCACCTCAGCTTCAAGAGTCAAACTACTCAGAGATCAGCCACTATTTTCTCCCTGTTGTCTTCTACTTCTCCCCTGTTTTGAGGGCATCTGGCCTTCTTCATCTGTTCCCATTGGTCTACCTCTCTTTTTTTCATCCCTACAAAAAGTTCATACCCTCCAGAGAAAGAAACACCGTTTTAATTCAGCAACCATTGCCTTTTCCTTGCTGATGGAGAACAGAACCAAGGAGCAGGGATGATCCTCATGGTAAAAGGACTTCCCCATGTCCATTGTGGATGTCAGTCAGAAATAAGCCAGTTTTTAAAAAAGATCTGCTTGCTCAAGATACTCAATGGAGCATTTAAACATCCAGGGAGAGAGGAATAAAAGGTACTTTCTTGTTTGGTAACAGTAAGCATTGCAATTGCATTTCCAAGTTCAAACTAAGTGTGTAAAGCAAGGTACAGGTGCTGATGAGTCTGTAGGGATAAGCAGTGCAGGTCATCAGTGACAAGTACAGACACAGGCACCAGCACCCACAGAAATCTCCATGAAGCAGGATCATGCATCTTTAAGCAATGTGAACTAATGAGATCCTCCTCCACAGTGGGTTCCACAGCAATTGTTTATCTGAACCATGAGCTCTGATGAAGCAGTGAGTAAACCCGACAGCACATCGCATCACACTCTTTTTCCCTCTGGGATGCACCCACAAGTCTGCTGTACATCCAGACCAAAAAACTGCGCCAGAATGACAGAAGCACGGAAACTACTTATGAAAAGAGCTGGACTGAAACTAGAAGCAGAGATTAAATTCACCAGAACATCTCTAAATTTGACGCTACTTCACCCACAGCATGCTGAATTTAAGAGCAGAAGATATACCTTGCTTGTGCATGTATTCACAGATTGTAATCCCTTTAAAAATACTTATTGAAGGTGCTGAGAAATTCCTATATCCTTTTTGCTTGTACTTTCTGTAGACATACTGACATTTGATTCATAACAGTACTGAAGTGCTCTATCAAAATTGCACTTTCTGGAGATTACTTTTAGTAAATAAAATATTAATTTAAAAATGCTTGGCCAAACAAGCCAAAGTAAATGCTGCATATTCTGTGAACTCAAAGAATTTATTCTTGGCTCAAGACCATTTTGAAATAAGGTTCTGTTTAACATTATTATAAGTTTCTAAATTGCTTCACGAGAGTTTTATCTAAGCTTATGAACAAAGCTTACTGAATGAAGCAAAATTAGGGGTATTATTTTGCTAGCCACAGAACACTAATTTAATTTGCACTCTCTAATGAGTGCTGATTCAAAGACCAGGCATGCAGATGACAACAAGGACAGAAGTTACATGCAAATCCTGTAAGTCATCAAAAATGCAGTATACCACTCTGAGAGGAAGTACCTTCCTTAGTTCATCTTCTGATTAACTGAAGTGGCAACAACAAATATTTCTACCCATATTCCTTCTTGCTTAAATCATCCACTTCATTAAAAAGTTTAAAATCTTCCTGCCAGTGAGCCATGTATCCCTTGTGTTACTCTCATAAATATTCCTAGTGAAGTGACAGGAAATATCCTTAAAAGCAAGACTCAGAAGTACCTTATTATTTAACTGAACATCTAAAGGTGCTTTTGAAATGAAGCAATACATTTTCTCTGGTTTTAGACACTTGAGTTAGCACTTCTGAATACAGCTGAATTTTATAAATGCCAGTTCTCCTGCCAGGAGGATATTTCTTGAGCTGACATATCATGCACTTGCTCTGTTACTCTAGTTACTCTAATGCTGTTTCAGTGTGAGCAGGAAGAATTTCCTACCTCCCAAAATATTTGAAATGCGGACCCATAAAGCACATGGAAAAGACAAATCACACCTATACCCTTAAGTCTTGCTATTCCATTTATATATGGCAAAGCTCTCATGGACTTTATTAGCTCAGGACTGGATCCAGAGCACAGACTTATATGCCTATTAAATGATACTTCTTTTCCAATTAATCTCACATTTGAGGCAAAACACATTGATTCTTGATAGTTGCATGTACAATCCTCATTCACTCAGGCCCTGCTCTCCAAGACACTCAGCAGCTTCAACCTGCCCTAAGGCGATTGAAAACTACAAGCACACAGGAGAAGCTCGTTTTGGTTGGACTGAAGTCAGCACAAATTTTACAGCAGACCTCAGGGGAAGGCAAGATCAAGGTTCAGTGACCCAGCCAGCAATAGCTGAATAAATGCAAGAGATCTGGACTCAAGCTCCCATTCTTCTCTTACCGAAGTCCAAAACATCTCATTAGCACCAATGGGCACAACCCTACACGGTGCTGCACTGTGCTGGAACTTTCTGAGCGTGGGCCTGATCCTGCTATCTGGAGTCATCAGAGCATTACCTGTAGAAGTAATCCCACAGAAACCCAGCCAACTTGCACAAGTAAGGGCTGCCGCAATCACAGTTATAATTAATTCTGAGCAATTTTGCTATTTAGAAACTAAACTAGAAAATTAGACTCTGAACGTAGCAAAGGTTTTGCAAATTTAGTTCATTTCACTGATTATTTTCTTTCCCTCTAAAACAAACTAGAAGCCTATCCTTTTTAGCTGAATTACTAAGAATAATATCAGTAGGTAAGCTATATGAACACTGTGGTGCTCTATATCAAAGCCTTCAAGCTACCTCTTTCAGTAGGGCGTGACGCACACCTTCCAATTTAAACGCACAAATTATTAGACAGGTTACCACAAGAAGAAATTTTTGACAGGTCTTTGTCAACATTCAGAAAAGGCTACCCCAGTCAGAGTTTTCAGATTGTAGAAGGGTCATTTTCCTTTCCTTGCCAAATCTGTAACATTTTCGCATGGCAATTATATTTTAAATAATTCCAATAACCCCAAAAGCTTTAGTTTATTCTGTCATTTTCATATCTATGTAAATAACTCTAGGATTACTTCTTTGAGGAGAGCACTAAATGTTGTTTGCTTGGTTCTCATTCTGACTCTTTAAGTAGTTGGTCTATTTATGCTTTCCACGTTATTTGGCTGTTTTCATTCTGTAATTACACCGTTTCTGCTGTCTAGGGACAATCAGAAAGACTGGATGATAACCTGCAGCCTGAATCACTTTCACATTTTCTAACCGATACTCTAAAATCTGCTAATTTTTGAAGGCAGAAGCCAAGAAAGAAAGAAGAATTCTCGCTGGCACATCTGAGGCATTTTCCAAATTTTTGGCGAGGGAAATTCTGGACGCGTAGCTTGCCAGAAAGGCGAGAGAAGAGCCCGCGGTTCCCACAGACACACAGTACCCAGCGCCCGCTTGCTGCGAGAGATCACGACATTTCTGTGCGGGCTCTGAGGTCGCGACCATGCCCCGCTCGGAGCGCCGGGTCGCACGGAGCCCCCCGCGGCCGCGGGACCCCCGACCCCTCGATCCTGCCCCGGGCCGGGGGCACCCCGCACCCCGACCCCCTCCCTCCTTCCCCCCGCCCGCACAAGTTCCCG
>VXAD01001941.1:830659-887264 GCA_013399195.1 Dicrurus megarhynchus | reverse complement strand
GGGGGAGGGAGTCTCCCCGCCGGCCCTCGCCGATCGGTGCCGGGCAAGGTGGCACGGCACGGCGCTAGCCCCTCGGACGCAGCAGCGCCGATCGCCTTCCCCCCGCTCCCTCCCTGTCGAGTTTCCTCCCGGCGCTGCCGCCCCCCGCCCAGCGCATCCGCGGGGCGCCGAAACTCACATCGCGGCGCCTTCCCGCAAAACTTCTCGGCGTGCGGCCCCGGCGNACCTCCCTCTCGCTCCCACCGCACGGCGGGGAGGTGCTGCCCGGGAGAGATGATGCTGCCCGTCTCCCTCCCGGGGCTGACTGTGGCTCTCACCCGCTAGCTTTAGGGGCAGGGTCGGGGCCGCCCGCGCCGGGGCTGACGAAGAGAGAGAGCCCTGCCTCTCGGGAGCACCGTGGGTTGCCTTCAGAGGGTGCTTCTGCTCCCCCCAGTGCCCACCAGGTTCCCCAGCAAAATAGGAATAAGGTTAATTGTTTTGCCCATCTGAGTGAACAGCTGTCATTGCCAATGTGTGATACTTGCTACAGTAGGTGAACTTACGCTGTGCTCAACCTCACCAGGCTTTTGTGATGATCCAGTTATTCAGATCCTGCTTCGGGTTTATCATGATTCTTGTGAGGGTGACTTTATTCTCCAAGAGGTGTTTCTGTGAAATGTGCTGTGTTGCAGCAGTTGCCTGGACTGTCATAACCCAGACTTTAAGAAACATCACCAATTGGTTGCCTCTCTCACTCAAACATACATTCTCTGTTGTGCACTTTTCTCCTCCGGCTCTGCAAACTAAACTTTCTATTCATTTCATGCAGCAAAGAATTTTGTTGCCTGTCTCCAGTTGAAAGCACCTGAGTGGATGGGTTTTAGAAAGATCTATCTTAGCTGGTTTGCTTTAAGATGAAAGCTGCCTAAGATGCTGCATGGAACAGAAAATGAATTGGCATTGATTTCCTCCGGGCTGCTTTTTTTTGCCTCTAACTATACAAAACTGTTTTATCTCCATATAGGCCATTGTCAAAAAAAACCTTCTAGCTCAGGACCAGTGCTATGGCCACAGACAGGTGGTCTTTTGAGGGAAGAGGGGAGAAAGAAAAGGCATGCAACTAATACATTGCCAAATGTAATTTTTCGTCATTAAACCTCAGTCCTGTGAGTTTCTACTCAAGGAAATATTTGCCTTCCCGAGTAATCTATCTGAATCATATTAGCAAGATAATGCAGGATCAGGCCTTTGTGCTATATCAAAACCTGCTCTTTTTTTCTCCTAAGAATATTTGCAAATTGGCTCATGAACACTTATATGTAAGCCTATCATTTTATATTCTTATTAGTATAAGAGAAAATAACAAATACAAAAAGAAACTTGATAAAAATTGCTTTCATGAGTTCCTTACACATTTCTCACACTGACTCAACCAGCTTTGAAGACATAATCAGTTTAAAAATAAAAACATAGTACATGAGCATGCATTTCTTTTTGCAGCATGTTTGATCGTGTCACAAAGCTGATGAAACTGCCTGAAGAAGCCATGACTGCACTGCCAGCCCTGTATTATTTGCAATGGGAAACAACTTTCAGGCTTTGTGAGTTTTATTCCTTTAGCTGAAACTGACTCAGATTCATTTTAAGGAAGTAGAAAAATATTAATCATTGTTGATAACCCAAGCCCAAAATCTAATGTGCAGCAGCGCTTTCTTCAAATACAACTTGTGTTCATATTTTTACTGTTCAGTGCATAGATATCTGACAACTGGGTATAGCACCCAGAATGGATACACTTGGTTGCAATACACCACATTACCAGCATTGCAAACCTCTTTGGAGTGATTCGCTGTTGGTAAATATTTTTTAATTTAAAAAAAAAAAAAAAAAGTTAGCAGATCTAATTTTCATTTGGCTCAACACCCCAAAAACAAAAAGTAGATAAAAATGCAGTAATTTCCCTTTAAAATTGAACCTCTAGTGGTACTTTGTGGAATGAACTGTTTGGATTGTTAAATATCTCAACAATATAAGTGAAGACTGATCTTAACATGCATAACTTCACTTATTGCATTAGCCATGATGTTATTCATCCTAATGATTTAAGTGTAATTGCCAAGGAAAACAGAACCTCACAAAAAAGATAGAAATACGTGGTTTTGTTGTTAAAATTGCACCTTCTAAAAAGTTTTTTGACCAGCTGCACACGTGTAGCTGGTTTGCAGGTTTGTATTCAAAGACTCACTCCTGAGAGCAGCTAAGCATCTACAACTTCAATTGAAAAGCGGGTGTTCAGTATATCTCTGAAAAGGAGAATAAAGTACTTTTTCTGCGGAAAATTACTGTAAAAGGATGCACAGCTACTTGCTGTTAAAAATGTCGCCAATTTTTAAGGACTGAAATACTGCTGATGTCATGGTGGTTGTGTGCAGAAGAAAGACTATATTATTATTCTAGGTGAAAGAAACTTCAGTCCTTGAACAAGCCCAGCAGAAGGTTTGCTGACTGGCATCGCCTGTCATTTTTCGTAAGTAGAAGTGAAAGGATTAGTCCTCTGTTAGGAAGGAGTGTAAGTTTAAAGGATAAGGGGAAAGTTATTTGGCTGCCCTCAGATAAGAAAGAAAATACTAATATTTGCTGACTTCTACGCATAGTTAGGAAAATCAGGGAGCATTAAATAACAGGGGATACCAGATGGTTCTTCAGTTTCCCTCATAAAATAAATTTGATGAGTGTTTGTAAATATTTAAGGGCCCGGTAGTATTGATCTTTACACAAATTATTTTTTTCTAATGCAAAAAACCCTACATAATTCAGCAAGACTGTTTGTGAGTAAGGATTATTCATATAAACATGACCTTACAGGATAAGATCCTTAAAAATTTATAAATATTAACAAAATATTTCAATGGCTAAATTAAAGAATCATCTGGCACTATCTATTCCCTTGATCTTCCCAGACATTAATAGCTTTTTACAAAAATCAGCAAAGAATACCACTTCTTCCAGTGCTGAGATAAATTGAGTGACCTTCTCTTTATCCATTGACTAATATTCCTTTCATTACAGGATCAATTCTTTTCATAGCCAACAGTAGTATTAAATTAATATTCTAGATGTAGGTACATTAAAGAGCTAAGTCTCACAACGTTTTTAGCTCTAGTAGCACATGTTTAGGAGTTTAGAGGGAATATTCTGTTCATGGGCCAGAGTGTGATTTTTTTGTAGAGAGCAGTGCAAAGACATGTCAACAGCACATTCTCCCTGGGATTACTCCATACTCCAAGGGAGGACACAGGCAGGGCCCAGAGCAGTAGTCTCTGTTGAGCCACAACAGCAAAAAGCATGAAATTTTTCAACCTGGGAATACTAAATGCAACATAAACCACAATATTCATGCTATAGCTGCATTCCTAAATTGGATACCTGTTTCTGCTCTCTCTCTAGGCTTGGTGGTACCAGCAGTCTTCATTCTCCTTTTAGCCCATAGGCACTGCTACTGCGTGTATAGGTGATGAGGCTTTGCCCTGAGAAGATTAGCAATGAATCAAAGTCCTCTTTACAGAGGGCCAGTACAAATCCCTTTTGTCTCTTAATCTTTCTTAAGCTCTGTGCTGGCAATGTAGAGACCATCTTGATCTCTAAGCACAGCTACCCTCACAAGGCTTTGAGGACTGGGCATTAAACACACTCTTCAGGAAGCACCAGTAGTTTCTGTGCTCCTGTATTTGGAAGATTCTGTCATTTGAAAGCTCTTGCTGGTCTTGTACTTAGTCTCTTTTCTACATAGAGAAGAGATGAAGTGACTTTTAAGTTCGAGTTTCTGTTTTAAATAACAGAAGATCCTTAGACTGTCAGTAATTCATTAACTTGGAGAGAGAAACAGTGGTCGTAAATAAGCTCAACTTGTTCAGCTCATACTCCACCTAGCTCTGATTTAGAGAACAGTATAAGTAGGGAAGTATATTTTTCTTCTATGTGCCATCCATTAGTTAAAACTGATGTTTTGGTCTTCTCACAAAATAACATGTTTTTCTGGAATACTTAAATATTAAAAAAAAAGAATAGGTCCATTTAATCCTGGTCAAAACAGGTTAGAGGAAGTTAGGTCCTCTAGTTAGTTGTTTCAAAGATTTATGTAAAAGATTACAGGCCTGCATGAGAAAAACATCGGTATTGATAGGAGGTTCTTGGATTTCTGCAAGGCAGTTAACTTAATACCACATGACATTTTGATTTCAAGTCTTGCATTACGTGGAATTAACAGGTCACCTATTGCAAGGATTAAGAACTGTCTCACTGACAAATTTCAAAATGTATCCTTTTAATGGGGAGATTTCATTCAATGTGAGGAGCTTTCTGAGCAGAATCAGAAACAGTCTTCGCCTGATACTGTTTTCTCTGGTTTTCAGCCCTTTGGGCCATGAGATAGAATGTTTGCTTTAAAGGCTTGCATATAGCACAATGTATTTTAGCTCAATAAATAAAGAAGATATATTACTTCTGCAGTAATTTGATTTGGCTAAATGATCCCTGTCCAACAAGCAGCACACTAAATTCATTTTACTACAGTCCAAAAGCTTGTAGGAGTGGACACTGTCTCAGAGAGCAGAGACTCAGGGAATGATAAAAAGTGATTATCCTGATCACTCCTTGCATGAGGTCTCAGTACGTTGGTAAGGAAAGGACTCAGCACAGTCCTTGCATGTTTCCAAGATATCAAGCACAGTTCTGGTGCCTGCACTTTAAGAAGATGAAAAAATGTTGGAGAAAATCCAAATATTTTGCATGTCAAGTACAAGTCTTGAGATGGGAGGCTTAAAGAGCTGGACATATTCCACTTACTCAAGAAAAGAGTGAGAGGATACAGGGAATAGATAACAACGGTGAGCTTTTTCACTCTTGCTGACAAAAGCACAACTAAATCCAGTGACTGGAAGTTTAAGGTTAGATGAAATCAACCTTGAAATCAGATGCAATTTCCTAGCAGTAAAGGTAATTAAACTCTGTAACAGCTTATGAAAGATGGTGCACTCACCATTGCTTGATCTTGTCCTAAAAAAGGCTCTCTTTCTTAAATACAGCTTTACTTCAGCTTCTGGGAGAACTTCTAATGGACAGAGCAGTCTCAGGGAGGGAAGGAGCGTCACATCAGGCTAGATCCTGTGGTGATCCCTCTGGCCCTACATCCATTAGAACAATGCATCTGTGCAACTTCTTCCATTATGTCTGGAACAAGATGGCTTGAATTGCACCCTGCCCACTCAGACATTTTCAGGCTGGCATTAAGGTAATAAGTGTAATCAAATCCCATACTTGAGAGCTCCAGTTGGCTGCCTACAGCAGAGAGGAAGAATCTCTTTGCCACTCCTCTGAGAGATATTTGGTCTCATATATTCTGCAGAACTTTTTGCCTTCCCTTGAACCATGTATTATTTATCTTGCTGTAGCCAGGAGGAGATTAAACCAATGCAGAAAATTATTTTGGACATCTGATGCTTGGGTTTGAATTAAGCCCAGTCCAGGAGCAGTAGAAATGCTAATAGCTCAGATTGGCAAAGATGGTGAATATTTTGCATGGATTTTTTTCTGTGGTTGTCTGGGCATGTCATGCCTAATCAGTTCTCAAGTATCATAGGAAGCTCAGGTACTGTTTTAGACACATAACAGTTTGGTTTCTCAAGGACTAAAATACTATGGGCTAATGATAGTAGTTGTCTCAGCCTTGGCCTACACGTACAACATTTAATAGGCACCTATATGCGGGACAGATTAGACAGTCTGGTGATCTCTCTTGGCCTTAAATTGTAAAGAAATTTAAAACTTGTGCATAACAACAGCCTCTAATTTCCAGGGCTCTCAGGAATGCACATGGTTACACCATGAGCCACAAGCAGCAAATAGTCTCCAGTGGTACTGGTCAGAGATGGAAAAACTCACTGAGAATTCAAAAGCCAAGCAATTCCCACCAAAATTTAAAAATATGCGAGCACAAAATATTGCCAATTGCTTGTAGGTCTTCACCTTGCAAGCATCAGAAGAACTTTTCAGAAGTACCTGCCTGTAGTAGAAGAGACCTGGCCTCACAGCTTCTGCCATCAGCAGTCCCATCCTGCCTGGGATGACAGGACACAACTGCAGGACAGTGGCAGCTTGGTTGTTGAAAAGCCCTATTGAAAGCAGGTTTCTGAAGAACTCCAGCCCTAAACTATGAGGTGTTTTGTCTTCATGACAGGTGAGGGTGCTCAGCATCCCTGCATGAGGACTTGGATATTTAACACCTTTTCTGGCAAACTATTTATAAACACACCATGGTGTTTTGGTGTGGTTTGCATCCAGGAAAATAATTACTGAATAAACATAAATTAGCTGTTTTTCTGTGTAGACTGACATAATTAGTGAGAACTTTTTTTTTTAACATCTTACTCAAAGAGTCATGAAAAGGAATGAAAGAAAACCAACTCAGACTGGTGAATTAAAGTAGAAACACATCTCCATGACTTATTGCATCTGAAAAATAAGTGTAAAATAAGTGTTGTACTAGTACAACACTAGTAAGTGTGATGAACAGTGTGACATTACAAATTATTTATAAACAAAAATGGTATTATAGATCCCCAAGATGTTTGCATCTGGAAGCCTACAAAATCAGAGTAGGTATAGCTCCACATAATGCTTATCATCACAAAAAGTGGATATTTTTTGTTGCTGAAGGGTAGGACAAAAGGACACGTTATAGCCTCAGCTCATCAAGATATTCTTCTAAGTTTAGATTTATCATAGGTTTCTCTTAAACTACAGTTTTATTTAAGAAATGGGCTTGTGTCATTGAGTGTATGTACAGACTGCAAATTATGTTTTCCAAGTAAATCCTCTATTGCATAATCTTTGCTGTCATTTTTTAATAGCAAGATGGAAAATAAGTTTCCATAAAGAATCGCTGTTTATGATGGGACATATAAGAAACAACCAGCACTATCCCAGAAGCAGATTGCAGGGTGTCTGGGCAGAAAATGAGAAACTTTGGTGGATTTATTATCTTCCTCAAAAAAAAAAAAAAAACTTAAAATGTAGTCCAGAACAACTAACAATAACATAACAGCTATTCAGTTCGGCCACCTGAGATGTGGACATATGAGACACTGTTCAGAGGATATTGAAGATAGTTCTTTCTTTATGTACAATATCATGAAGATTTATAAAACCTGATTGCTCTGGAAGAGTTCACATAGTACCCAGGATCTGCTGTCTCAAGTCTTTCAGAATAATTGGCTTGATTGATTGGTTTTAGGTTGAATTTTTCAAATTATGTCTGTTACTGTTATGTACAAAACTGTTAGCCAAATTCACTGGGATATTGTGCATATTTACTGAACATGCATATTTTGCCATGCATTTACATGGTATTTGTACATTAATAGAAGAATGGCATGCCCCAAAGAAGCTGCCAACCTAAGATACTGATCCTGCAGGTATTTACACATCTGCTCAATATAATGTACCAAGAGTACTGATACTGACTTCGACTGAGCCTTTTAAAGGTTTTAAAGTAAACTGTGTGCCTAAGCCCTGTTGAATGACACTTGTAACAATACCTACAGAAACACTGGGAGAACAAAGTATGTAGGTTAAATGATACCTCATGCTTAGGCACCTAGATAAAATGGGAACGTATGTGCAATTTACTTTTAAGGTAGATCTTGCTCACAAGATAAAAAATGCTCCATAAAAGCAGTTATTACTATGAGATTGCTATTGTTCTTCTGCAGCCAGTTCATTGAAAAAAAGTGCTTTTATCTTCCTTGAAATTGTCTCACAAAAAAAATTATATGATGGTGTAATAAGAGGTGTGTTCTGATATAGACAAATATATTGTGGTGTAATAACAGGTATTACAGGGGAAATGATATGATCTGTAGTAACATATATATATATATGTCCTACGTGTGAAGATTTCCTTCTCAGATATCAGCCATCCCTTGTTATTATTGTTCTTTGGTGCTGAACATCAGGGAGGACCAAGATCGAAACCCTAAGAAGATGTGCGTTTCTCCGCAGTAATAAATCAAACTCTGAAAAGAAGCTGGTGGAGATTTAACACCGTTTGTGGTTCCTATTATCACTTTTCAACAGTCTCCTTTTTGGAGAATTTCACAGAAGACAGTCCAGTGTGAACACCCCCAGTGAATTAAGGTTTGCCAGTACAACTGGGATGGAGAAGCACCTTAAAAGAACTACAGGTCTAGAGAAAATGACATGCATGAACACTGTCTTTCTGGTTTTTTAGGAAATGGGAGAAGCATGACTTTCTGCAAAGAAGCCCACTAAGAGATTTTTTGTTCCAAGGCACTGATCTTAGGCAAATTGCCAAAGCTGAAGTTACTGACTCTTGATAGATACACAGTGATCCACAAGAACAATGGTAAGACAGAAGACAAGAAGTTCAAGTAACCAGAAATCTTTGAAGCATAATTGCCCCATTTCTTCTGGATGTCAATAAGATCAGACATTTTTGCTCTTGTTTAACTAGTCAAGTGCACAAATTGTAGCTAGCCTTCTCATTAACCATTGTCTTGAGAGGCTCTAAAAGTTGCCATCCAGACTGTATAACCCAAATAAAAGTTAGATCCCACTTAAAATCAGTGGTCTGCCAAGAACTCTTGCAGGCTCAGTGGGGTATCTGAAGCTGTTAGCCATACTGATCATTAACCAGAGGGCAGAAATTGCCCCAGATGCCCAACAGGCCAGAGAAAATGCCCCATGTGCTCAGGGTTTTTCTGGTTGCAGGAAATGAGCCTGGTCACAGCATTTGTCTGAGTTGTTTTCCTCTCTGAAAAACAGCTGGAGCTTAGACCCTCTTTATTTTCCTATTAGATTTTAAGGGAGTCAATTATCCTTGGCATATTCATTTAAATTGATTTAAATCGTAAATAAGATAACAGGATTAGACCAAGGATTTGGCCTGACTCTTGTGAGCTTGGGGGAAACAGCAAGGCAAGGTCCCCAAATAATACAGCTGTCAGCTAACAACTTGGTTCACTTAGAGAACAGTCTTATGATGATAGTCATATTAAAAGTGACTAAAATCATTAGAATTAATTTTAAAATGGTCTCTGGGAAGTAGCTGGGTAGGGACTTAGAGGAAGATAATGAGAGAGAGAGAGAAAAGTGAGGACATTAAAACAGACTGATTAATAAAATATGAATACAGGCAAAGCTGTGCAGCTGGGGTTTTACACTACCATTTAAAAATAGCCATACATATTATTCTGACACTGAGCCTGTATCACTTTAAATCTTTTAGAAACATATTAAAATTACTCAAAGACGGACCATTTTCAAAAGCTCCTTGGACTTATGCATGATAACTAAAAAGAGTTTAATTGTAAATCCCTCTGTCTTGTTCAACAGCATTATCTGCGTACAGGCAATCCTCAGAGGACAAAGTCACAGCCTTCATCTGGCAAAATTATTGTCCAGTGATGATACACTGTTTGTGCTTGCAGAAATGCAGCATGAGCACGATAATATTGGATCTTATATATATTAAGATGCTGCATTTTCAGGACAAAAACATGAACTAGATTATTGTTGTTACTAATGAGACATTTCTGATATAGCATTGTTTGTCTAAAACCAAAGACAGATCCATTTCAAAAGTCAAGGAGAACAGGTAAAGAAAGAGTCGGCCGTACATCCGTTTTCCATTTTAGGACAAATATTCTCTAGATCATACAGAAGCATTATGAAAATATGTGTAAAAATGAATTTGAGGGAGATGACTGCTTGATGATAAGATCTGTGTGTATATATGAGATCAGAAGATCGTGATCTTGGAAATAATGATTCAGTAAAAAACAGGGTAGAACGGAATCCTTTAAGTCATTTAGAACTGTATACTGGAAAAGAAAAAAAGAACTGAATTTGAAGTTCTTATTAGTCATCACTGAGTCAAGACACGTATCTGTATCTGACCTACAAAGAAGCAGATATTTTACGCAGCATTCCACTGTTCCCTGTTGGGCATTCTAAACTGCACTATGTTTTAGAACAGCATCCACCCCTGATGCAGAGGGAGGCCTGTGCAATTTTCTTCCATTTAAGCCTTAAGACAGAGCTGAAGTGGGATCTTTATCTTTTCTTAAGTCAAGCACTGATTTACATCTGGTTCCTTGTTTCCTGTCCCTTACCTTTACATGCACTGAGGAATCTCCTTGTGGAGAGGCTGTGTGCACAACGACCGTGTGCACTTTGGAGGGTGAGTCAAAACATGGCCCCTGTTACCACAGAGTGGCAAAGGAACAACAGATTCATTTTAATGAGGGATACATAGGCCCTTGCATGCTTCTTACAGGTTGGTTTGAATTGTTTTCACTATGAGCCTATTAGTTCAGGAGTTTAACAGTGCCAAGCAGCCCTGCTCTAGGCTACTATTTGGTACAGTACAAGAGTAATGGTTTATTTGGACAGTTTGATAAAATTAAATAGCTCAACTCTTACCCAGCTCAAAGACAATCAAAAAAGCATGTGGAGGTTTTCAGATTTTACAAACTGTATTCAGATTGCACAAGGCATCTTTGTTTTTTAAAAGCTAGCTCAAGAAGATGAGAGTTCATAATTTGAGGTAGTGGCCATGACAAATTAGGCAAGAAACGTTGCAATATAGGCTGACATACTAGTGGGTAAAAATAATGTTTAGAGATAGTGCAGTAAACAGTTGAAATTTCATGGAATTTGGTTTTAAATATCTGTTGATAACAACATGAGCCATCTGACATAGTGGGGTATGATGATGAATTGCACTCTGTACTCCTTTGTAAGGTGTTTTGAGATGTGTCAAAGAACTCGTGTTTCACACCTTACTACATGTAATTGTTATTGTTTAAGAAAGGTATAATTCACTACAAAACTAAACAATTTTGGCCATTAGAGATCGTCACAGAAGAAAACTTTGAGTCTAAAATTGTTTCAAGAAAGATGAATTTGAAAACTGTTGCAGCATACATGTGAGATGCATCATATACTGCATACACTTCACTGAGAATGCATTTTTCCCTTTTATTTTTTTTTTCCCTGCGGCAGTTATTCCCTACATTTTCAGAACTGAGAAGGAAGTATATTGGGAGGTATACTGCTAAAAGTCTTGCAACTGAAAATTTTAATTTAGAGGCTTTGAATCAAATAATCAGATGACTCATGAAAATGTTAATAGGCCATTAGTTACTACCAACAGGTAATATACTCCTCAGCTACAATTGAGGTGAAACACTTGCTCAGAGTTGCTCTAGGTCTCAGGTCACCAAACAGGCCTTGCAGGGGAGTCAGCAGCCTGACCAGGGGTCCAAGTGTAAACTTCCCCACATTGCAAGTGAGTGGTCACATCTGGGGGATATTGCATGATCATTTTCCCAGTCTCAACAAAAGCAGAGCGGCGAAGAGCACCAGGTAACCCTCTCATAAGCCATACCTTTAAATCTCTTTGGCATTCACAAACAGGCTCCTTTGAAATTGCCTGGCAATTATATCTATTTTTGGAGTTGTCTAAGTCACTTCAAAAAGCAGCAAGGGATGCAATAAAACCAGGGCTACTATCTATCACTTTCATTAAGAAATAACACTTTAATTGCCATGACTTACTACTTCCGTGCTTGCAAGATGGGTGGTGTCACCCTTGAGATTTTTCCAGGCACTTTTTCTACTGAAATTTAGTCTCTCAGACTGTATTTATTTCAGTTTCTTCGGAATAGGAGACGAGACAGTGGTGGGACAAGAAAAATGCACTGTTGAAGAGAAGATAGAATGATTGAGAAGCATTAGCTCAGGGATACACGTGCCTGGGAGAAGTGTATGACCTGGGAAGGAATACCTTATGCTGTAATGTGTTACATGACATGAAGTCCACAAAGGCTGAAAGAGTGTGACCCTGCACCAATTTAACAAGGATTATTGCATTTTGACTATTTCTCCTGTAGATTGAACACTCCCTGTATTTAACAGGTGTTGTGCTCTCTGTGGACTCCTTGATGATTATAGACATGGTTACATAGATACCCCAAAAAGCACTTAGGGCCTTGTCATTAATATTGGGTTTGTATGTACCGTATCTTTAAAACTTACATTTCAGTAAAATCAGCATAAATGAAGGAACATTTGGAATTACCTGTGGCACCCTCAGACTTTTTTGGCCCTGTTAAAAGAGATGTTAGGATAGTCCACAATCTTTTCCTCTAAGTGAATGTAGGACTAGGAATAGCTATTCTGCATATATAGAAAGTCATGGGATTTTGATCATATGAGAGAAGAGGACTAACTAGGAAATGAAAATGGGTCTATACTGCAGAGGAGGTACTTCAAAGAAATCTCTATTTTTCGTGCAATCCAGGATGATTACAGAGCTTGGCCATCATTTGAAGCTGTTCTGGGCTGCATCACAATGAACAGAGATTAGCTGTTATTATTCAGCCTCTGCTTCAGTGTTCTCAAATTTCTATAAAATTCTGAGCTTTCCCTAATTGGGCTAGAAGGAGAAACAGACCAATAAATCTATTTTTATTATGATTAAGTTATTCAGGTCTGGGAGTAAATAAATGTTAAATAAAATGCGTGGGAATACTAGCTAATCATCTTCCAACCATAAGAGTATGGTATTAAGATGTAGACTGGAGTTTAGAGATGTTGTTCAGAAAGATTCGTATTCTAAATCTTAGAGCAAGTAGAACAGCATTTTTTTTAGTCATTAGTGCCACCTGTCACCACCAGGGCTAGGGCTTGCCAGTGTAGTTGAAGTGTTGCTTAGCCCCTTTCTTACACAGAGCAGCTATTGAAAATGCTTTGTACAAATGCTCCAAAATCACTGATTGTTTCCAACAAGCTTCTTGATGGGACTAAAGAGGCCATCTTTAACCTTGTATGCCCTAAATGGTTTGGAATTCGAGAAATGCCCTGCACTTCCACATTCTAGTGCCACTGGGGAGACAAGCAGACATTCATAAAGGGAGGTGCTGGCTCGAAATCCTCTGTAATAGGTTTAGAGCTTGCTCTTAGCCATGAGCTTTGTTACTGTTTGAGGCATCCTGCTCTGCACTCACTTTCCCTCTTGCAAGTCAGGCAGGGTGGTGTTGGAGTCCAGAATGCAGAGAATATCGCTCTGCCTGTTTTTAAGTATAAAAACCCCCCTGTACATCAGCATTTCTGACCTTTGTCTGTGGAGAAATCTATATACTCTCAGGGAAGAATTAAAATTTACGCTGGTGTGAACTAGGTGATGGGATATTATGTAAGATTGTCACAGGGTGAAAAATCTAGACTTTTTAGGGTTGTTAATATAGTAAATAGATAAAAGCAAAAAACTTCAAAATGGAGGATAATAGTTGTCTTTTAGACCTTCTTCTTCTTCTAATACTCCATATTCTGCGGTAGAGGTAGTTTGGAATGATTGGATGGAGAGTTCCGCAGTTCCTTTTTGATGTGACAAGGTGAATTATTGATCATTGGTAGAGGAAAGAAAATATCTTTCTTTTTAAGTTTCAATTGGATAGTTTACCTTTAAAAGAGTGTGTCTTCAAGATAAAGCGGCCATTCTTGGCATTCCTTGCTCTGTGCTATGTCTAATGCCTGGCTATGGGCTACATCTCTCTGATAAGACTTAATAAATAACTATCTGCAAACTAAGAAGACCGAAGGTCTTATTCTTTACGGTGCCTAGCAAAATATATTTAAGTTCCCTCATCAGGGGAATAATAATTGAGGCACAAAACCTGACAGGGTGGGCTGCAGGATGTATGTTTATGGGTGCCTTTCTTCTATGCTTACCCTGTGAATTTATATTACTGGTGCTGGGATAGGTGTTTTGGCCTAGTTTTGGAGCTGGACATGCAGAGATGTGTTTTGAAACTGTGAATCTAAATAATACCCATGTACGATTAGGAGACAGAATGAGGACTGCAGAATTAAAATATCCGACAGCTGTTATTGGACAACTTGTCTCTCTCTTCAGTGATGCCAACTGAATTACCTCTCAGGAGACCTGTGCTGTGAAGAATTGCTCTGGCATGTGGGCAGCTGTATGGCAGGGTGCCTGGCACCCAGGCAATTGATCTCCCCTTGCTGCCAACTGCATCCAAAAGCTGGCCTCATCCTAGAGGTGGAAGGAAAAGACTCACTTCACAAATCTGAACCCACAGAAGCCTGTGGTCTACCAGCAAACAACCTTAGTCGACACTATGCCGTGTATACTAGTGACAGCAACAAAACTCTCCAGTTTTGGCTGAGCCAATGTCTTATTTGATATGTCTCTTCACAGGCAAAGACATGTTCTGTCTGAATTAGGCAGATGCAAGTGGCCAGGTTCCATCTTTGCCCCTTCTTCATGCTTTTCTCCGGAATAACTTGGGGGTAGAGTTCTGTAAGACACTACTACTAGTTATAAATAGCACCAGAAGTAGAACAGACACTGGGATACCAGCTGCAGAAGGAGCAGTCCTGAACAACCTTTCTAGGTTTATAGCAGAGAAGAAAGAAGACTTCTAAAATTTTAGTCACTGAATATTGGAATCTCTCTTTTCCAAAGACTAATCATTTCATACTATAGCACAAGTTTTCCAGCTTGGAAGACATCTGAGAATGGACGCATCTCTGTGCTTGCCATTGTAGTAGGTGGATACAAAAGCATAAACACATCACAGCTTGAATATTTATAGCATTCAAATTCCCCGATCTTGCATTTTTAGAAAGAAAAAAAAAAAAAAAAAAAGAGAGAGTAGAAACTACCTGGCTTCCGATACGGAGCTTTCAAAATATTTTCCAATGGTGACATTATTGTGACATTTTTGATACTGATACAAGGTGAGCTACTTGAAAGTAATCTAGGCACACTTTCAGCTGTAGGATAAAAGACCTACGGACACAAAGTTATATATGTTAATAATGTAAAAAAGTAAGCATAAAAAAAATGGGTTTTACCTTCCTTGATGTATGTAAAATCTAATTATTCAGTAGCAGTTCAGACATTAAACTTTTTTTTTGCAAGCTGTAAGGATAAGGAGATAAATTTCAGTTTGACTCCCCCCAAAAACCCTCTCATTCATAACATAAATAGGTTATTTGAGTGCAAATCTTTGCAGAGAGTGACTGTTAGGAAAAAACAGTCATTAAAATGGGGTCACAAAACATAAACCTTCAGAGAAGGCATATATGCTTCGCTCCTGCAACAACCTCCGAGGAAACCATGATGCTCAGAGTGTTTATGTCTGCAATGATATCTGTTTGCAGGCTTCAGATCAGTGAGGAGGAACTATAGTGTCTTCTCTTTTTTTCCCAGCTCTATCTGGCTGCCAGTGTCTCTGAGCTGTCAAGGAACAAATGCTCTGACTTCATCTTGCGTGCTCTTTCCTCCGTATTCTGACAACGCCTCTCAGGTTCAGAGATGTGTCAACCCCATTGTAATGATTGCTGCTAAAGCGGATGCACTGAGGAATTAAATGTGGAGATACATGTTAAAACTGCCTTTCTTATTCATCAGAGATGCCAAGCCCCTGAAAGAAATTTCAAAGGAATAAACACATCTGTAATGGCTGGAGGTGAAGTTTTTTTTTGCTTCTACAGATAACACTTTATATAAAGAAAGCCCTCTTCACTCTTTCTTGTTTTCTTATCCGAGAGGAGAGGTCACAAAAAAACTGAACTTGAAAACTGACAATCTTACCATTAAAACAGTTACAATCAGAAATCTAATTGCTTTTCAGAGGAGCAGTGGGATTGCATAAAGCAGGATTACTCAATTTTCAGTTCATCATGCTAGCCTAACATCTTCAACATTCCTGTATTATTTTCACAGGGGTTTGCACCACCTATGTTAATAAAGAAGATTATGTCACAGCCAGCAAGCAAAAAACAAAGTCTTCAGGAGGAATGGTTTCTTATGAAGAGAAAATGTTTAATACACACATATATGCATCCCAGGAGTCCAACATCATTCCTTAGGAAGAGCTTCTAATTTATTTCATTCAGCAAAGCCTTTGGGATCTCTATTAAATAAATTAGGTTTAGTGGGTAGGCTTTGTCAATCCAACAGTTTCCCTAAAGAAAAAATTTTAACCCCTCCGTTTCTGTCAAAGGGATTTGATTATTTAAAAGAGAAGGAAAAAAAAAAAGATAGAGAGAAGGGGTAGCAACTCATGCTATTTAAATAAATGTCAGCTCCAGCCAACTTGACCTTCACTGCAAAGATGATTTTTTTCAGAAGGCTGCTTTACAAATTTCAGAACAAAATTTTGTGAGCTTATGTTTGGAAACATTTCCATAACATTTTGTAAACTACCTCTCACCATCCATACTTCATCTGTAGTAATATTCTTCCTTAGCAGCTCCTGCCTGAACTTACATTTGATCTGGAAGCAATGCAAATGCTGCTAGGAAAGGGCATAACACGGGGCTTGCTCTAAGCTCTTCATGGGTTACTGCTTTGGGAAAACAATTTATCTGAGATGTAGCTGACTTTGTTTTTGTTTGATAGTAGTCTGCCTTAGTCTCTGGGCAAAGATTTGGACCATGCTGGCTCTGGTCCAGAGGAATCTGAGCTGAAAACTTCCTAAGTGTAGCATCCAGAGCTTATGCTGCCTGTGACATAGCTCAGCCCAAACCCAAGTGCTCTTTAGAGAAGAGCCTGCCTGTGGCTCACTGCCTGGCCAGCACAGCCCAAGTGGGCAAGAGCTTGTCCTAGCCAGCCTCCAACAACTGTCCTGAGGGAAGCAGAGCATGAGTGCTCCAAGCCAAGGCTGGGCTACAGCCTGAAGCAAGGAAAGAGCAAACAGGGGTAACAAAGCTTGGTGGGATTCTGCCTGCTCTCTACTCCTGGACTCCGTGAGGACTACATGGACATTTCTGCTGGAACCAGAATTTTCTCTTAACATACAAGCAGCTGATACTGTGTTTGTTACCCAGAGCTGACATTGCAACAGGGACACCAAGACTTTGTCCACTGCCAAGCTACAAGTCCTGCACTAGCTGGAGACCTAAAGGCCACTGATCTCTATTGCACCCAGACACAGCAGACAACTTTAGATAAATGAATTAATGTTTCAAAATAGATGCAGTATTTTTCATTCTTGCATTTAATCCATCCACCTGAAGTCAGTGGAAGCTGAATTAGCTCATGCACTTTCAAATGACTGGTCAGTCATGCATTTACTCCATGAAGCCTCCTGCTCTATTCCATGAAGGCCCACTGCAATGAGGGCACTACTCAAAAAAGGAGGCAGGTGTCCAAACTTCCCATGCCCTTTTCTCACTACCAAATATATCCTCTCTAGGATCTTGCCCATGCAAGTACTGCAGTGTCACTGATTGTAGCTGGTCTATGTTGAGTTACACAAGACTAATATACATGGAATCTCAGGATAAACGAGCAATTGCCTGCATGTAATTTTTAATTGAAATGTTAATGCAATCTCCTATGCAGCAGACAACATTCAAATCAGATTTTCTTCAAATTTGCTGTTGCTGAAAATAAACACACAAAAAAAACCCCCTTCACAAATAAAATCTTGAATCCTAACTCAGATGGGAAAATTCACAGGCCGCTCTCTTTAATTAATTTAAGCATCACTAATTTAAACTAAGTTCTCCTGAGTAATTCCAGTAACAGCACTTAAAAATAATGCTCCTGTGGAAAGCTCTGGTACTTCAGGAAATGATCAGAATTAATGTTGCTCATTTCACAAAGAAGATTGTCTTTGTTGTGGCACATGCAGAAAGTTCTAGCCTACTAGCAAACAAGATCAAAAATGAGATCATTTATACTGGCTGAAACAAGCAAGGTTTTGATATTCACATACTGTAGGTTTTATGAGAACCTGAAGGGGAACAGGGAAAACAAAACAAAAAAAAATGCGTACCCACAACGGGAGGGAAAACTATCGTTCATGATCCAAGGAGACAACTAGTTAAGTTACAACCACTTTTATCATTACTATAAATGCCTCACTAATTTTGACTAAATTCATGTCACAATGCCAAAATTCCCTTCCATCATGACAAGCAGTTGCTGGTCAACTTGTATTTTCAGTTTCTTCCTCAAATTTCTCACAGAATAACTTCGAGGCTGCTCTGATTTTATCCCACACACTGTAAATGCCTCTGGCTTTGGTCCAGTGACTAGAAAAGTTTTTTTATTTAATCTGATGATTTTTTGATTTTCTATGAAATGTCATTGGGTGCCTATACTTCAGTGAGCTCCTACAGAAATACAGATTCTGCAGGAGCAATGGTGTTCATGAGATAAAATATATAGATTTATGTCTGTAAGAAGGGCTAGTCTGTAAGTGGACTTAATATATGCAACCAGGTAGCTACATGACATTTCAAGTGGACACGCTCAAGACACTAAGTATGATGCCAAAATATTCCTTAGGTAGGTTCATAGTCAAAAGTTAAATCCACTGTTTCACAAGTTAGTTTGCTACAAAACAAGAAGGTATATAAAAATAACTCCTCATTTTAACTACCTGTTGCCTACTATGACCATGCAAACTCAACTGAGCACAGGTAGGGTCCTACCTTCTTGGACAGTGCTCATCTTTGTCCCTGGTTTTTGGGGGCTAGCAAAATCAGTTTTACTTAGAGGCTATCACCACCACAACCATGATTAGACTTGTTCATTTATTCTCTGTTTCTGTTCATGGGCACTTGTATTTATTAGCAATCTTTAAAGAGCCTAGACTATACACTGGAATAAATATCACAGACAGGAAGAAAATGTGTGGGGTTCTACAGGGAAGAGCAAGATGGCTAATTTTAGATATCTCAATCATTAAACATGCAAATATTATATAAAGGCTACCTGTCTGGCACTTCATCCATTACTTATATATCGAAAGAAGATTCTGACCTTTATTTGTTTCTGTAGAAAACAGCAAGAGGTCATAAAGGCATGTGTATGTGCCACTTTCTTTTTTTAATTCATGCTGCAATCTGTGTAGTGTTGAAAATAATAGCATTTGGGAAGCCAAAGAGACCTGGGGTCATTATGGTCTTAACATATTGCAGTATTCCTTTCAATGTGTTCCTTCGCTTCTAAAATTGATTTTTGTTTTAGCTTTTCTTTCTGATATCAACTAGAAAATTAGATGGAGCAAGCAAGATAAACAGCAAGAACTCTAATCTTTTTCCTCATTTAGAAAACTGAGATTAATTTTCTATTGGTTTGCATTTGAGATGTGCTGGTTTTCAAGTGCTTCTTAGAGCAAAGAAAAAACCCTAAAAAGTAAGTATCTCTCCAAAGCACTTTCTAGCAAATTGGATGTCAGCACAAGATTTTTACATTAAACTTGGACTAAAGTATCTGAAAGAAAATGTGATATAAAAAGATTTCTCCTTGAAGTATGTTTCTATTTAGACATTTTTGGGAACTTCAGTCCACTTAAACAAAATCTGACACTAGTTTTTCAGTTGACTTAGGCTGAAGTTGATCTATTGACCCTTGTTAAAAGAAAAAAAACCTGAGTTGCTGAAAAGATGTACAATATATCTTTGCCTTGTTGTATTACAGTATATGGGACTAAGCACTTACCGAGTATGTTTAGATATTAATTTTTGGAAGGATTATTTAGAACCTAACCTTCCCTGACTTGCACCTGATTAATTCCAAGGCTGAATACTGAAATGCTTTCTTAGGCAAAACTCTCCTTATCGTTAAATTCTGGGATAGTATTAAAGTGTTTGAATCCAGATTTGCAAAGGCATTTAGATACTTAAAGGTGCAGATAGGTATCAAATAGGGTTTGTAAAAAAGCCTGTGCAGGATATAGGACTAATTCATTTTGAGTCATAATATATATTAGATGTCAAACAGACCTAGTATTTTGGAAATACCATTGGACATTTCCATACAAAGTTAGGTGCCTAAAAGTCTTCAGAGTTTTTACTGTTTGCCTTACATCTGGAATTCCTTTAAAATCTGTCTCTCAGATTAAGAGAGTTGAAACAGATACAAGAAATTAATACATCAAATTAAAAACAAAATATGTGCCAACCTGTAGACATCTGACACATAAGTTCTGCAAGTTCACATTATAAACTACTCTCTATGCATATCTCATGACTTATGAGACCAGGAGGGTTGTAATACATACAGAGAACAGATTACCTGACTTTACAAAGCTGTTTATAAGAACACATCTGCTTTGTCTCGGCATTTGAAATACATTTAGAGCATGCAAGCTCCTTTTCAATTGCAAGTCAAGTACAACTACATGAACTATTACATTTTTCTCCTGCTGAAATCCAGAGAAATGAAATTGCTGCCTTGAGCCATGTTTTGAACTACTAACTATTGCCACTTGAACCAAGAAAAGCTTTAAAACTTACACTGCAAGACTTCTCCAGAAGCTACAAAATCTCCCTCAAAGCCTCCAAATCAGCTTCTGATGGGAACTTTTTTTTTTTTTTTTTTTGAGGTTGCCCCCACAGGTATTTACTGTTCAAGTCAATCACTGCTGAGTTCCTTGTGTGTTGATCTTACCAGGGTACAACCATAGGTCCCTTGCAAGTATTTACAAGAAATAGTAGTGTGCCTAAAATCTTAGTGTGTCATGACCACAAACATGAAACAGCCCTGAGCGTAAAGACCTGACAGATTAATCTTGCTGTATCCCTGTGCAATGAGATAAACAAATCTTTGCTTTTCAGGTTTTTGTAATCAAAGAAAACCAAGAGAGATTTCTTTTGTTCTGTAATTTTATGTGTGTCAGTGCCGTGCCTTTCCCAGTTCATTTGTTGTGATTTATATTTTCAGAAAGTGTATGTTGTGCTGCATGAGAAATGTCTCTGTTGAATTGAATTCTTTGACTGCAGTAACTCTAGATGAGCTCAATGTCTTAATCTGATGGTTATTTCTTCTTTTTGTAAAACCAATGTGTACAGCGGCTGCATTACTTAGAGTTATTAGTTTTTGTCTCATCCTGCAAATTCTTCACTGTGTGGGAATTGCCAGAATATTTTTTGTTGTTGCACATAGTAAACCAAAATAACACCCTGCAGCGAGTTTCTATTTAAATATTGTGCCACAGATCAAACTCTGCTTTAGTTGTAAGAATTCAGATAAAGCATCAAGAAGTTCAAAAGGAAAGGAAGATTTTTCTAAAACTTCAGCAAGACTTCTGTAAGAACCAGCGTTAATACACCAAAAGATGACTGAATATCCAAAGTGGCTGGAAAACCAGTTTTTATCTGCAGTTCTCTGTGGTGAAGGTGAAAGAAGATCATCCACAGAGGATGTGAGAAAAGCAGAGTACAAGGATTAAAGGACCAGAGGTGGCCTGAGTTCCCGTAACTAGGAATCTAGCAAAGCTGGGCTCTGGGAAAGTGCACTCTAACTGCAGTGTTAATACTAAATGCTAACAGCAACTGGCCAGCAGGCAGTATTTGTGTAGCAGACCAGGGAAAAAACTAAGGTTGTATGGCCAGATCATGAGTACAAAAGAGTCAGCAGCAGTGTGCCTTTTGTACTAGGGGACTCGTCAGCCCCTGAAATTAGAAGCCTTCCCCTAAGTAACTAAACTGGGATTAAGGGATTAGGGCAATGTAGGCAATGTGTTAGAAGCAGAATATATCCCAGTAAAACCACGTTACTCATAGATTTTTCTCATGGACTTCTAGTCGCAGGAGATGCTGCAGAGCCAAAAGAGTCTGCTTCCCTCTGGTGGCAGGGGCTGCTTTTCACCATCCATTCCAGTGTTTGCTAGTGGGCAGTCAGCCTTATTTTAAGCACATCAGGCAATGACACACTTAGCCTTTCCCATTTCCCATAGCCAATCCTAGAACTATTCTTATTCCTAACCTTCCAGCCCTCTGTAAAAGGAAATTTTTTAATATACGTGCTGAACTAATGCAGCATGGGATTTGGGGTATGTGCCTTTTTTTTCCTCAAATTGTCAAGAATTACTTTTCAATTCAAAATAAATCAAACTAAAAAAAAACCCAAAAAAACTCTTACAAGTTTGAACCAAGGAAAAATTCATTTTACAGCCCAGTACAACAAAGATATCTGTTGCCTGCCCCAGGTACAGTGTTGAACTGGAAGCACACCTTTGAATTTTTGAAGGTGATGGTAATGAAGTGACCCAGTTTACACACTTGGCTTTAGCATCCTCACATTGCTGAAAGTAAAGAAATGATGACATTGGCAGCAGGAGGTTGAAGGCACAGACCATTCCGTTAGATAAACCATGTCAGGGGATTTTTGGCATAGTTGATGGTATCATACTTTCATCTTAATGTCCTTCCTCGAGCTGGCTGTATGGGTGGTGAATCGGGGTTTCCTGAGTGGAAGGAATAGGAAATGGGGCACAAAAGGAGCCCCTGAGAGAATACTGGGAGACTATTGTCCAGGCATGATGAAAGGGGGGAAAAAACAGCATGTTTATAACCCTTGTCGTGGAGGAGAGCAGCATATCCTGACCCAGCAAGTCAGGATGCTATTGTGCTCTTGTGGCCAGTGCTGAAAATGGGGACAGAGAAGCACAACACACCAGCTTTGGTGGCTGCAGAGGCCACAAGGTCCTCTCAGATCTGCTTGGTGTGAAATGCTCACTTATTTCCCAGCAGTTCGCTCCTGATTTTGTAGAGTTCACTCTGCACAATCTGCACAGTCACTGGTGGTCACATTAGCCAGAGGGACACGTGCTGCGTACAGACACTCTCTCAGCACACACAGACAGCAGTGCAAGCCAGACAGACTTGCCATTTTCCACACAGCTACTGTTACAGGCTCCCAAAATACATGAGTTATTTACTCATTATTGGCTGCCCAGTCCCAGGCGTGGTGCTTTCCAAATAACATGAAGACACTAATCTCTCCCTACAAAACAAAATCCAAAATAGAAAAGCTCTTGTTGGAACAATGGTAAGGGACACCAGATACAAGCGAAGGGCTCAAACCAATTAGCAGAAATCACCCCCTCAAAATACTTTTGTTGCTGCAGTCATGACACAGCAACTTTACATGCTCCCATTGCCTTCATATCATCATTCAGTTCAGCAATTTACCTCTTCTATATGGTTCAAATCTCAACCATACTTTTCCAAAGAGCTCAAACAACATTTTTACTTCTCATCTAGCTAAACACAGAAATTCTGCAGTAAAAAAATGTATTTTCCAGGAAAGCTTGAGTGTATCAGCTGGGTGAGAACTTCAGAAGTCCCGCACAAGGAGGTCATTTTAACTATTTATGTGGCAATAGACTCTCTAAAGGACAGAAGAGATTTCTTATTTGATTATATCTCTTTTTTATGAATAAACCTCTGAATAGGAAGAAAGCTTCTCCTTTCTACCCATCACAAGTTACTTCATAGCTGTGGCACAAGCAGTGCCATCCTACACTAGCTGATGAGTGAACCACCCATCTATGGCTGACATGACAGGCAGTGCTCTGCATATTCTGAAATATTCTGAAATTTCACTGCTTGAATTATGACCATTTTCTCAGTAATGGTATAAAAATATGCTGAAAAATATCTCAGTAAACAGACTGACCTATTCTCCTGGGCAAGATGTTGGGAGACTGAGCTAAACACTGTGGCTTGTCAGATACGCTAATAGATGAGCTGTATTTTCAGCACTGATCCTAAGAAGAATACACTGAGCTAATGTCACTTTTACAACCACAAATTGAACATGACTACGGCTGACAGCACTTTCCTTCCTCCTCTGCTGATTCTCAAAGATTATGTCCCATTTGTTTATTGGAAATATTCATGCTTCCCCAAAGATTCACCACAAACTGCATCTCTCTGCCAACAGGACCTTGTATGTGGAGTTATTGTTCTGCATTTGATTCTCATTCTTGCCTGATCCAGCCAATTCAAATCATCATGTTCATGCAGCATTTCTGCCAGCAGAGGAGGGAGTGCAAGTCATGCCTAACTTTGCATTTGGTTATGCCACCCTTCAGGGTCATCAAAGCGATACCAAGGAGGTCTAGATTCAAACTGGGTGACCCCAGGTGACTTTCAGTTTTACATATACTTTCAAAGCATCAAACAACCCTGGGTAAACTATTGAACAAGTAGCATTCACAGGGAGAGGAACAGAAAGAAAGAAAGAAAGAGACAACAAAGAAAACTAGCATTGATTGAAGTGAAACGTGTTGGGAAACCATCCCTTCAGAAGGCCTGATAACATGAGATGAGGATCTTCTGTACATTGGGTTACGACATCCCCATATTTTTCTACATGCACTTGCCTAGACCCAAGCTCATGCATCAAAACACTTTTCAGCTCTCAGCTCCTCAGTGGCAGGCATCAGAACCTCCAAAGTCACTCCAACAGGAACTAGGCTTAAATTTAACACTCTAGTTTAAATGCATCTCCAGAAGCAAAATGTAAAATTTTCTTGTACCTGCAGATAGCTTCTTTTTAGCCCTGCTGGAAACTGGATGACAATGATTCCTGGGAAGGAATTACATGGCAGATATCCCCAGAAACACCTCATTTCAGTGAGATGTCTGCCACCAGTGATAGGTCTATAATGCCAACTTCAACTATACTTGAAAAGTAGCATGCAGTATTTCACAGTTTATGAATAGTGATGAGTATGTTATTGCTCACAGACCCCTGAGCTCAGCAAAAACCTCAGGTAATTTTTCATTATCCTGAAATCCTCTGCACTTTCAAATCAATCAAAGTTCTGCCATGAACTTCTAAAACAGGGTATGTACTCAGGACATTCAAAAACCCACAACAAGGAGAGCACAGCTCATGGTGTAGTAGTATCATAAAGCATCACAATCTGTATTGGCCCAAATAAAAATACACCCACAGTTGCATGGTTTATAACAAAACATTTTCAGTGGTCCCAGAAAGAAGTGAATTCTGGAAGGTAAAACACAGATTCAAAGAAGCTGTTTATCTGTTAAAAAAAATGAAATGCTATGATTCCTTTCTTCTTATTTAGAAAGAATAAAAAAGGAAAAAGCTTTCCTTATGCACAAGCAAAGGCAGCCATGGCTTTGCACGTCTTCAAGCCATATAAAGCAAAGAGAAGTGATAGTAGCACACATCCAGATCCTGTTTACCAACAGGTAGCTGAGACCTGTCTCACTTAGTAGGTCAAGTGTCGCTCGCACGCAGGGACCGGACGAACGACACGGATGACTTGCTATGATATAAAGTCGACACTTTATTCACTTACAAGTTTGCTTATATACCTTAGCACGCTGGACTGGCATAAGGTCATTGGTTCACTGACCAGCCACCCCTCAGAGGGATTGGCTGAATCCCAATAACACTTACTCCAGATATTTTCTCTTTCTGTATCAATAACAATTCTATAGTTTACAAAATCTCCCAGCTGTTCTCCCACAGTCCGTGAGAAAGCAATCCTTTCTCACAGACACTGGCAGAAAGCTGAGATATCTCCCTGCTGCATGCTTTCAGCATCCACAGTCAAGATCCCTGTTACTTCTGTGTGAAATTAATGGGAGTTACATGTATGCATGTAGAGAGACTAACTATGTATTACTCACAGTATGTTCTGGACAGGGGGATTTTCTGTAAATACCTATACTCAGACGGGTGGCTTCAGTCCCTGTTAAGGCTCTGCTGTAGCATCAGGAGCTTAGCAGCTGTGTGGTGAGACCAGGGCACCCAGATGGGCAGCTGAGCCTCTTCTGCCCCTCTTTTAGGGGATTCCTACAAGCACACCCACAGCATTCTGGAAGAAATGCTGCAGTGCTGCTGCAAGCGGGGAGTGTGATATCCTGGTAACAATGGATGAAATCCTGGCTCCCCTTCATGATGTTTCAGTCCTTAATTTGCCTGGAGCCAGAGTTTTGATGGGTGACTTTGATAGATCACAGCAAGAATGAAATGCCACCTGTCTCTAAAAGAGCCTCCAAAGGCAGTCTGGGCAAAAGCAACAGAATGATGTAACCCCCTCAGTCTGCTGTTTGGCCTGCAGCTTGTAACTACCGCTGGCACCCTACCAGGCTGTGTGTGCCTCCAGCCCCGGCTCTAGGTGACCACAGTGCTGGACTCCCTCTGTGACACCCCTTGGCTGCCAGCTCCACCTCTCTGTCTTCACTCACATGCAGCTGCTTCTGCTTGCATGCCTCAGGCAATGTTCCCTTTCCTTCCTTTGGCTCAGAGGATTAGCAAATCAAGCTGTATACTAACCCAGGAGGCAGCATAGTGCCCCATAAAGAGCCAACAGAGTGTGATAGCCCACTGTGCTGTGTTCCAGCTGTGTACTCAGTGGCCCCAGGTCTGGAACAACACAGGAAGCATCGAGCCCAGTGCCCCTGCGTCTGACCTGGATCCATGTAAACAAATTATTAACAACTACTCAAAAAACCCACATGAACCATATAAACTGTTTTAGTTCTGTATGAACAGGAGTTGGATTTGATGGTCCTTGTTGGTCCCTTCCAACTCAGCATGTTATGTGATTCTGTGCAAGTCCGGAAAATGAAGTTTTAACACTGGCATTTGAACCTTTTATTGCAAAGTCTCAGTTCACCACTTCCAGTCAAAGTTATGGGCAGGGTGATGCTATGTAGGACCATAAAATAAGGATATTTTGGGATTTGGTTTCCTTAGGTGCTCTGAGATGGACATTCTAGCATATGCTGTTCATAGCAGGTAATACTGCTCATCTTTCCTTCCACCCACAATGTGCTTAGCTCCAGCAGCAGCAATACATACTTCAGGCTGCTGGGCAGCTGTAGTAAGATGGATTTGTATCTCAGGAAGGACAAGGTGGTCTCTAAAAGCCTTCTTTTTCTGAGACTGGCTCTGGACCTGGCAACTATTAGAGCCAGTAGAACTGAAAATAGAACTGAAATGCATTTGTGGTACAAAAAGGTTGTTAGATAAATGGCTTGAGAAGAATGGTTTAACGGAGGAAAATTTAAGTAACTGTTTGGGTTTATTAAAAGAGGGATGGTCTGGGGCCATTTCCTTTAAGAGTTAACATCCCTCAGAGCCTGAAATACTTCTCATGCTGCTTGCAGAGACCCATTAGAGATTGAAGCATGATTGAGAGGTACAAATCCTACTCTGGGTCTCTGCCTAGAAAAGGAAGGGTGGGCCATGGAGCAGTGGGAGAGAGCAGATGGCAATGACTGCTTTTTTCTGCGTCTGAATTACCAGGGTTTTGAGGTACTGTCAAACCCCAATGGTGACAAGGATGTCTGTACCCTAATTCAATATCACTCCAGTCTATTACAGGCTGGACTGAGGACTTATTTCATATGACCTATACAGTATAGACACCACGTCTGGTTACATGAGCAATATGATGGCCAGCAGGACCCTAACAGTAAAAGGTCTGATAATGTTTTATTTTCTCTCTGAGTTCCTGGAAATATAAAAAGAAACAAGGAGGCAGATGTCTGAATAAAAGAAATCCAAGCAGTATATATGAATTTTTTTGCTAGGCAAATGCCATTACTTAAGCAGACTCTCAAACACATGACATGCTCTTAGGGCCCTCCCTATTCCCTCAAGACTGTCTATTCATTGGTGTATGTCTGTGTATGCTTTTAACTTAATGCAACCACCCCAGCAGTTGAGCTATGGAAAATGTAAGTCTATGGGAAGCATTCAGCTCTGACTCATTATCTGTATCTAACCACAGGATCATGAGCTCAGATACACAGAGCAGCCCTCATATCAGCACAAGTAGCCTACAGCATTCTTTTCCTCACCAATTTTTTCACACAGCATAAAGTTTTGTTTGATTTTTCATCCCAAACACGGCTACTGTAACACTGTAAAGTAATGAACGGGTGAGAGAGCATGGGTGAGAGAGACAGGTTCTTTGGCAATGTCCTTGTTAAGCTGCTGGCAAGTTGCCTTGCTCAGGATGTGGAACAGCAGCTGAAAACAAACACCAAGCCCCTATCAGGAAGCCTCAGGACTGTAAAGCTGTTGCTAGGGATCCTGCTTGCAAAGTGCCATAGTTGAATAAAGTAGGTCAAGAAAATTACCGTTATAATGATATTCTCCTTGCCTTTCTCTAGCCGGTCCCCTACCTGGCCCTCTGCCGCTGTAGGATCTTCCTCATTGCTTCATCTTGCCTTCCTGCACAGTGGCCTATCTGCACAGAAATGGCAAGAAACTCCATTTCAGCCTAGTGGGAAAGATTTCCAGCTTGTTTTTTAGAAAAAGGAGCTGTTGCATGGAAGCCCTCAGGCTGAGAAGAACCCACGCATCCCAGGTGAGCTCTGCAAGTTGTTGCTGTCTCCTCCCCTTCCAGCAGCCACCCTCTGGTATAGACTAAGCACTGAAAGGATGGATTTAAAGATGGATATATTTAATGAGAAAACCTGATTTAGATGCCCATTAAGATACATGCCTGTCTTGCTGTTTCTCTTTGGCAAACCAAGCATCTTGTTCTTCACTCCTGGGAGCATTGAACAGTTTCTGTGAAGGTGCCTAGTCTTGTTACCCTATCCACCAAAAAGAAAGGCATGTATTTCTGTGATAATATCCTAATTTAATGAGTTAATCATCTAACCCAGGAGCCCCCAGATGCCACACATCTGCCCTATTACAGCCCTTAGCAGTACAAGCTTGCTTTTTGGCTTAGGTCAATTTGCTTAGGGACTACCTTATGAATCAGGCAGGGCTCAGGACCAAGACAATGTACCCAAAAAGTACCAACCAAGGAGAGCCTCTGAAAGACCCTGTTAGCCAGGATTAGGGCACTTCCTTCTCTGCTTTGTTGTGGGAGTAGTCTTCTTAGCTGGCCTGTATCATCACTGTGGTCTTATCTCTATAGGCCAGATGGTAGCCAGTGTTTTGGAGAGTGGCGGCCAGGCCTGATTCACTTCTGTTCTTCCCATTTTGAGAACAAACATATATTCACTCTGCTGCTGTGCTACTACTCAGGAAGACTAAGATCAGACTGTTTAGTTCATGGCACAACCAAGAACTTAACCCCCTTCCCAGCCAGCCATGCCCGAGCACTTCCAAGATAATTACTCAATATATGATGTTAAGAAAGAAATTGCTCCTGTGTTCTATCATCGAAATGAAAATATTAGTATCTACTTATTTAATAACTATGAATTATATATTGTTTGCACAGTATTTACCTACCAAGAAGAGCTAAGAAGTGTTAAGTGTTTTAAAAAAAATGCTAAATTTGAAAAATTGCATGAAAATTAACTTCTGTGAAAACAACAAGCCTTTTATGCTTGTACAATAACTTTTTATTCCTCAGCAGTGTTGCTGTTGTTGAGCTTTTCCATTTCCTTCATAAATACCAACTGTCTGATGAGAAGACTATTATCCATGAGTGCTGGTGATACATAATCTCTATCTTCATCTCAGAAAGAGCTTGGGGGCAGGAAGAGGCAGTTGTATGCCCTCTGACAATAGCAAAGCCCAAAGTGAGGAATATAATTACACACTTATTTTTCTCATACTCTTTCCTGAGGCTGTGGACAATATTTTGGATCTAGCTCTGTTTTTTTATGTCACAGATAAACAGATGATGCTAGTCAAGTACTTCTTTTGGTGCCCTCCTCTGTTTACAAAGACTGCACCGGGAGTGCTTTTTCCATGAAAACAGCAGAGTAAAACAGAACCAATCACCATATTCAGAGATTCCTGATTCTGCATTCCCAAAGGGGTTTGTGCTAAATATCACTGCTTTCATTTCCCCTGATTTCTTGACTTTATTTTTCGTATCTGTTCCTTTTTTTTCCTCCTCACACAACCACTTCAGAGAGCAATTCTCAAAATTTTGCCTTTGCCACCTGCCTTAGGGAATCCTCCTCAGATCCAGTGCTTCACTGCTGCCAGGATGCCTGGTGAGCAGTGACTTCCTGTGGCATCTCATCATTTTATAAAGGCCTACTTAACTGCTTCATCTGGTTAGCTCAACACCCCAGGATATGGTACAGCTGCTCCCTATAAGCAGGTACGTAAGTGTAACAAAAGATGTGGTTCACAGCAACAAAAATTAGCTTTCAACATCAAAGAAAATCTCCAGGAAAGAAGAAAAAGGCTATGAATTTCATAAATACCCAGTTTATATCTAGAACTAGAGTCACATGGGGTCTGTTGTGCTCTGAGGCTTTGCCATCTTGTTTTATTTTGTCTCACAGCAGTTGCAATTGTCCTTTGATTCTGACAGGCTATTGTGCTTTTTTCCCCATGAATTCTGTTTGGATTTATGTAAAGGGTTTGATTGGACCAGATTTCTTATGTATGTTAAAGTGTTCCTTGGTCCTGCTGTTATTTATGTATTTGTTCCCTAGGTTTTCTACGTACCTGACAAGAGGACTTCAGGTACTGTCAACTGTCCTTTAAGATACTTTGACAAAAATGCCAGTTCCAATTAGATCAAACAACCCAACAGTGAAGTCAGCCTTGTACATGTTCCCCATTTCAATCCTTTCCAGTGCAGCTCTCTTCATGCATTCTGCCCTCTGCTCACCTCCAGAGGATGAGGACAATTTCTTTAAGACCTGCAGGGAAACAGCACTAGACGCCCACACTTTCACATTTCAGACTGCTCCAGCACAGGTACTGCTGCTGGCTACAGCTATTGCAATGGCAAGGACAGCAGGAGAATACAGAGAGTGTGTTCTGTAATGTATAATTTCCTTTAGCACTCTACACTTTCATGCTATCCTTTCCAAAGCCAGGGCATTTAACACAACACAGACACTTTGTACAATGCTGGCTAGAAATCTCTGTACTCAACAGATGTTATTGGGCATCTGTTCTGATCCAGCTGCTAGCAGAAGAATTTGGAGACAGAAGAGAGTGGTCCTATGTTAATAACGGATTTCAGTACATATTTGATTACTAGAAGTTCAGTCACTACCAGTGATAGGAAGTAGCACTTCCCACTGCTCCCCAGCCACCCCGCTCCATTGCAGAGGCCAGCACAAAGTAAGCTTCAGAAATACTAGTGAAAGCAGGGAATTAAGGAGTCATATACAGTGCTTATAGCCACAGGCTCTCCACAGAAGTCAAACCAGGCCAGGAGACTTGTCAGAAACAGGAGGCAGGGCAGTCCTCTGCTGTTCTTAGTCTAGAGGAACTGCTGGATCAGGGTGCAAATTAGAACATCTTCAGGTGGGAAATCAAACCAGCTTTGATCGGTCTATAAACACTTCCTTAGCATTATCTAGGGCATGAATAAGACCAGCATCTGTAAAGAGGAGAGCCTCTTGCCTGGGTCAAAGTCCTGTCTGCCACATCCGATGTTTCTCCAGAAAAACATCTCTAATCCACTGATTCTGAACTCATCACATGTAAGGGTTGCCATGGGGACATGCAGAGATTGTGCCATTTTAACATTTATCTTCCAGATTCCTCAATGAAGCAGCTATGTAGGCTTCTAGGCAATAAATATGCATATAAACATGTGAATGTACAAACCAACCCATCAAGCAGCTTCAAAGCTGCAATCTACCCCCATCCTGGCAGACTTGAGTATTAGCTGCTGTTTGCACAGTAGCTCTGGGAACATTCACTGTCCTCACACTCCTCTCTGCCATGAATGCAAAAAGAAAAAATGTTTGGGTGAATGGCTCTTAAACACAGCTTGTTTTCACAGTGAGAGAAGACAGGGAAGGTGGAAGCTGTGAAGTGTTTAAGAGAAGCTTCTGAACATCATTCATAAAGCTCTACCTGTGCTTTACTTATGGTACCTTTTCAGCAAATTCATTAGTCTATAACAAGAAGACAAAATTGACATAAAGAGCTGTAATCTAAACATCCTGCTGAACAGGTGTGAAGAAGGGGAGACAAGCCTGAGATCTTACCAGAAATGCTTGTGATTTTTCATTATTTAGACATTTTACCTTTGCAGTCTTTATCTGGGAGAGGAATTTTAAAAATAAAAAAAAAAAAAAAAAAAAGAAAGGAGAGAAAGGGGAGGAAGATGGCAAAGAGGCAAGAAAAAGAGAGAAGATTAATACAGTTAACATTAGCTGATGCAGCATATGACCCATGTCCTATGGCAGGAATAGGGCTGACTTGCTCTCCCTCAGCAGCCATGTAGCTGCTAAGTACGACTCTGCCAGGCCTTCAGGTATAAAGAATGGAGGAGTCATCTAGGGAAAATTAATAATACCACTGGAGTCAGTGAAATTTCTCCAGGGATACTGTAAGGATGGGGATGTCCTGGCCAAGTGGGAAATGGTCTGTATTGATCCTCAAGCCCATAAATTGAGAGTATGTTCACACAGCAAGCTGTGCTGTAGCTCAGAGGCGGCAAAAGCTCAAAACTTCATGGCAGCTTTCCATGCCCTGCACCTGCGCTACAGCACAAAGCCTTGGAATCTCCATGTTGTTTAACCCTTGCAACATGATTGGCACCATCTTGAGAACATCTCTGAAGGAAAATCTTATCCATATCCCCTTCCCGCTGCTACCCAGTGCCCTCTCACCCACAGCCACTCTGGAGATGCCCACTCTGAGTTAAATACTGGGGCAGTTCTGCTGGCAGCAGAAACTGGTGTAAACCAGCCTTTAGGTCTAGGGATCAAATCAGGGTGGCTTTAGGAAATGCTTTCTGACTTTCCTTCTTCCCAAGGGATGGTTCTGGTGATAGAACTGAGAAAAATCTCCAAGCCAAGAGGAAGCAGGGTATATAATTGTGCTACTTCATATAACTAGCATTCTGAAAATGTAATCTTGTAGACACTTTTTAATTTTTAATACATAGGCACTTTTAAGCAGGTATTTGAGTTGTTAAGGTGAGCCTAAGTCAAGTGAATAAATATTTGGCGAGTTTCTGATGGCTGAATATGATTAGAATACAAAATGCTCTCAATAGATTGGAAAAGTTTTCTGGAAAAACATCAAGATGGTTCTCAGCAGGGGTGAGTGCAGTGTACAACACCCAGAGAGGCACAGTCAACTAAGCAAGTGAGTATACATTGAGCTGGACAGCAAGTTCTAGAAAAATGTCTAATAATTACAATGAATTATAATGCTTGCATGAGTCAAGGCTATTGGAAAGTGAAAACATCACACATTCACAATGAATTATAAAAAGAGGAGTAAAACCTGAAAGATGCTCTATTGGTAAGATCTCAGCTGGAGTGATATGTCCAGTTTTGGACCAAACATTTGGAGAATGGTCTGGAGCACCTGGAGAGCAGGAGAAAGAACACCATAATACCGGACGTCTAAGAAACATCACCAGCGAATAGTGATTGAGATGATTTTTGTTTATCTCAAAAGAAGCCTTAAAATACAGACAAGACAATTGCAAAGGGGAAGGGAACGGCTTGTTATTGTCTGTTTAAATGTGACATAATGGCAACTCGATTGCAACAAAGAAGATTCAGAAGCAAAATTAGGAACTATTCTAAGAAAATGGGGCGTAGAAATAGATATGATGGATCTTCATCACTGGAGCCTTTGACTAGGAATTATATAGTCTTTTTGAGGGTGGGATAGGAAGGGAAGTCATGTAAACAGGTCTGATTTTTTAAGCCTAGATGATACTCATCGGTATATTCTATTGGACAATAATTCTGTCTAAAAGGTTCTTCATTTTGTTTTTATGCAGAAATATGACACATAAAAATGAAGAAACTAGAGATTCAAGAGGTTTTTCAGCCCAAGTGTAGGTCGGTGCCCATAGGTACTGTATGAAGACAAAAGAGGAACCATTATAGCTAGCTAGCTTAGTCTTGCCACTCTGGGGGAACAGTGCAATTAGGGCAAGGAGAGAAATACCAGCGTGACCTGAACAGGCTCATTATCAATGAAATCTCAAAATGACAACATCAATTAATAAAATACACCATGCAGCATGACATTCTAGCATGAATTTAAGCTATCTAGAAAGGGCAGAAATAGAAAGTTCATAGCGTTCTTTGATTCACTTTATCTGAGGAACAAACATTATCTTTTGACATGTGATGAGGCAAAGAATACCATTTGAAAAATTTTTTACTCCCTTGTGTGTATAGTCTGTTTCTTAAGACAAAGCATTGGTTCAGGTAATAAGTTATTTCAACAGATGAAGTTATGTTAAAGCAAGTCTCTTATCAATTAGAATTAATCCTTTACATCTGACATTTGCAGCTAAGGTGTACAAGGAGGTAATATGATACAGCAATGAGAAAACACTGTCTGGAGCTAAAAATATCATAACCCACACTTGAAAGTCAGCTCTAAGATGAATAAATTACCCTTTTAATGAAATGAGAAGAATATATTTGACCATCAAATACTATTGAGTATTTAGTACTAAAGAAAATACAGGTATTACTAATAACATATTTTTTCTCGTTACAAACTCTAGTACCATATAGTTAGAAAAGACAAAAGTCAGTAGTAAAAGGATTCCTGCTAGCTCCCGTGCTTAACAGCATCAAGGGCCAGGTCAGTGAAACAGCACTAGTTCTTGCTAGATACAGCAGCTGGGATCAAGACTTCAACATGCCAAACTGAGTTGCTGGTTTAGAGATCATGAATCAAGGAACGACAGTACAAGCAGTGTCTGTAATGCCTCACTGAGCGTTCCAGGGTTCCCAAGTCGGCTCGATCTAGTAGGGAAAATATGTCATGGTTTTATCCACAAAAGCAAAACCACCAGTCTACAGCTCACTGCCCTTCCAGCTACCTTAGCGATGGAAATTAGCTGCAAAGGCACATAGAGTTTCCTAATAGCATTTTGTGCTGAGCTCAGGGGCACAAGAGCACAAACAACGTATTTGCTCAACATCAGTTGCTCAAGACTAAAGCACTCGAGTTTTTAGTGCTGATGGGAGAAGGGCTGAGCTGCTGTGACACCACCTGTGGGTAGCAGCAACGTGCACAACTCCTGAACATGCAGCATGCCCTGGTTGAGGAGTGGGAGCAGTGTGGACCAGATATTCCCATTTCTTCAGTGACTCACTCTGTGCAGCAGCTTTAGCAAGGGAAGTCCAGGCAGCTGCAGTACTGCCAGCTCTCATGACACATCACACTTTTGTAGTCACTGAGCTGGTGTAAATTGATTCTTGTTCTCTCTTTTTAACATAAAATGCAGTTTATCTCTCAGAGGAGGAGATTTTTGGGTAAGAAGAAACAGTTCAAAAATTAACTTTGGTCACAGAAAGCAAAATTTTAATTTGCAGTTCAAAGCTACCTATTAGTGAATGGTACCCAGAGGAGCAAAATAATGCAGCTGTCTGAAAGGAGTCCAAAATTCAAATAAAATATTTCCAGGTTAGCTAGCCACATTTATCATCATTACTCTTGGGTTAGCAGACCAAAGCCTATAATTTGTCGACAGCATCCTACAACTATATGTGTAATCAGATAAATACTGTAGGCCTGGACTGAAATTCACTTTTCAATAATTGACATAAATAACTGCATAAATAAATAAATAAGACAAAACATTAGGGTTTGGGGTGGGGTTTTTTTTTAGGAAATACATTTTTTCCTTGCTCAGAAAGGTAATTTCTTTGAAATTTAAACATGCAGAAGCTCCACTATCAAGAGCAGCAATGTTGCCTTTGCAAGCTCTTTTAAAAAAATACTTGTGTGTGCTAGACACATGAAATATCTTTTCAAAAGCACTTTATGCCACTGGGAATTGGCTGTCCAAAGACCCTTGAGGATTTGGGGTTTAAGGCTGGATTTTTGAAACCTCAGGTCTCAGGCCTCATTTTTAAGGGTAAAATTCCAACACAAATAGTTGAAATGGGGTTTTTTTAAAAGTTCTACATTTAATTTGATAACTCGCTCCTTTCTCCTTAAAGAGTTGCATCATATTGGTGCTCAGGCTATGGCTAGACACCTTACTTCCAGGGAATTATTAACTGAGGTTTCCCATGCAGGGAAGAGGCTCTTAGCTCTTATTACACAGGAGCTGACAGGGGCTGGCTCACACTAGAGGCAGCTGCCAAGTCAGTGAAACTTCTCAGCTCTTTTCAACATGCAAAACTCTTCTCCTTCTCCCCTAAATGAGTTATCAGGTCTCTACACGGAGGAAATCACATGAGAAAACACAGACAGAGCACACTGGAGAGCAGCCTTTATATTCTCATGGGCAGTATTCCTCCCTCATCCTGTTGCACAGACTGCAACACGTGTGTTCATCCGGAGCACAACAAAATAAACAAATTCACATGCTAGATGGCAGCACGGAGAGCCCTTCCCTGCAGCATGTCCTTCTGGCACTGGGAACAGCTGTACCACAGCAAAGAGAGCAAATCTGGACAGCTTCACTGTGCACTTGTGAAAAACCCAGTCAAAGAGATCTACAGTTGCTGTTGAAAATGAAATTATTCTTGAAGGAGTAATATAAAAGTAGGCTACCTGCTTGTTCATGGCCATGTTTTATTCAGACTGTCCAGTTTCGTCAGGGGGATATATTGAATTTTCTAGTTTCACAGAGTTTGTCCCATTTAATTTTGTTCTAAATACTAATAAAGCAGTACCTAAAGTCCTGAGGCTGGGGAATGGGTTTTCATTTGTTCATCCAGCTTTGATGAACACTGAGTAGTTTCATTTACATACTGCAGTGGTAACACTTCAGCCGGCATTATATCCAGGAGAGCTGATTAGCAGGCATTTAAAATGAAGGACTATTTTGTGGTTGAAGCAGAAGAACAGGACTCAGGAGACCTGATTTCTGTTCTTTGATCAGTCACGCAAATCCTGTGTGACACTGGGCAAGCCAATTAATAGCTCCATGTCTGTGTTCTAGCAAAATTGCTTTTAATTTCACTTTTCTTTTCTCCAAACAGAGGGACAGCTCTGCAAATTGATTCTTATTGATTGGCATAGTAAGGACCTGATTTCTGTTGTGCTCCTTGGTGTTTCCAAAATTCAAAACAAAAAATCCTTTTATATTTTTAGGATCTGTTTTCATATGAATACTGAAAAGTGATCAAGTTCTCTTCTATGGAAATTGGACCTAGGAGTTTCATCACTGGTTTTCATTATTATAATTTGCTACTATTTACCTGGCAATGATTCCAGGCCTCAGAAAACACTTGAGAAAATTATTTTACAAATGTGGTCTGTAGAAATGAGCTCTGGGTGTGGGTGAAAGATTGTGTTTATGCATCAGAGTAATAGTAGTAGTTTTGCTGCAGACATGATGGTCAAAATATGTAAGCAAAACAAGTTTTCTTGTATCTCTTACAAGCACAGGTAGGGTGCCAAAGACACAAGCCCAGTGCTCACGTGAGTTCTGAAGTACCTATGGAAAATTCAGAGGTCCAGCCTCCTGCTCTCCTACCTTCTTCTCCCTCCACAAAGAATGCCAGCATCAGTGCTTGATTTACCAGCAAATGGACAGACACCAGTCCCCTTTGAACACGGCATCTGTGCACGTAACATTCATATATGAACAGCCATTGTAGTGGTCAGAAGAAGAGTTTGTTCTCATTTTCCCCACACTGCAGCTGACAGCTCAGCACTTGAGCTGCAGTGATGGACAGTGACTGCGCCAGTTCCTTTCAACTTTGTTTATACAAGACACATATATTTGGACAGATAAATATCAGAGTGGAATAATTTGCTGCTGTGCTTCTCACTGTGCTGTATAAGTCTCCCTTTAATGCAAATTAGCTACTGAGAAGAAAATCTATTTTTATTCTAATTTTCTGCATGCTTACAGGGGAGAATCATTGTTGCAGTTATGATTTAATGAACAACTTGGACCTGGACCAGGTTAATAGATGAGCACCAAGCATAACAACAGGACAGGCATAAGAACTTCTATTTTTCAGTCTTAGGAAGAAGGTAAATACAGCAGGACATCAAACAACATGTTCTCTTCTTCCTGATTTGCTTGTAATGAAATAGCCCAACTCTAGACTTTCATCTGGAGTCATACATTTGCTCAGATTTTCCTACCTGTCATTGCACACCTGGATCTTTTTAGGAGGGGATATCACAGCCCATTTGGCCTTCTTTCCAAAAGCATCTCAGAGGAGCAAGCCACCTACCTATAGAACATTTTACTAATGCAAAAGAAACCAAGCCATTATTATTTGATGTGAACTTGTGGTCACTCTTCATTATTAGATTTCAGGCTAATTTGACAATGACCTTTTGCCCAATGTTGTTCATTTTGTTTCCTGTAGTTTTTCATCAAAGGAAGATAATGATAATACAAGCTCCTTGGTGTAAATCATTAAAGACTCTGACTAGCAATGTGATAGCAAAAAGTACATTCTTCCTCTTCTGTTTTTTCTTGTTCATATTTTGAAGTACCCTTATAAAATCATGAAAGTGAAAGAGTCACTAGCCTGCAAAAATAAAGAAGTCTTCATAAGACACCACACTGTCGTCCATGAGAAGCCCCTGTTGTATCGCCCTTGGCAAAATTCACAAAGAGTAGTAGTAGTCTGTAAAAAGATTCCTTAATGAGGACAGTGTGTGCGAACCAAAAGGCACTGTGTGTCTGGAAACCCATGCTGTTAGCCAGGACTGAACTGCAGGGCATGCATCAGACTTTTGGTCACCAGAAGATGATAATCTTCACTACCAGCTTTTTGTAACACTGTTGCTGAAAGAGGGGGTGTTGGGTGGATGACTTCTTAAGGATTCATTTGTGTGCGTCCTTTAATACACTGCAGTCTAGCCTGATGTTCAGACAAATGCATTCCACAGGAGTGCCTCATAAGCAATCTGTACACACATTAGCTGGGAAATTGCAATGGTCTCGAAACTGAAGTAGTTTTATACTGCATTATCACTGTCGGATTTGCTTTAAAGACCAGATCTTTCTTTGGCAATGCCAGAAATAGTGAGTGTTCTCGCTTGTATTCTTCACTTGGAAACAGGGAGTTTTATTGCAGTCTCTGCTTCTCTTTTGAGCAGAACCAGCTTTTGTCTTTTCTAGACTGGGGAGTACTTTTTCTGTGCTATGTTATTCCTCAGTAAAGTAGCAAGGGATTTGGATTGAGTGGGCAATTTGACTAGAACAAATCTGTTAGTGCTAAACTGTAATGTTTCAGCTGTCCAACTAGTTTGCTCATTCTAACTCCTCCTAAAGGTAAAAAACCTAAGCTGAAAAAATAACCCTGAAGGAAAAGAGAAAATGTAAAAGCTGATTAACGTAGTTACCAGTTTACTAAAAATTAAATAATTAAATATTTGGCTATTTCAGACTTCTAGTTGCCTATAGCAATTGAACAAGTATCTTGGATACTGCAAGAGAAGTGGGTTAACCTGAGCACACTGCAAGACATAAATGAATGAAGGTTACTTGCATAGTAACCTTAAGCTGTCCTCCTCCAACATGCTAAAGTTCCCATTCTGAATGTATTTGTAAATATCTCACATCTCTAATGTAATTTTATCAAATAATTGCAATCACAAAATTCTTCAACATTTATAGGAAAACAGCAGACCTAGAGATCATTGGCACTTCCCATTTTGTCAGTAACCTGGACATTGCCTTGAAATTTAACAAAACCACAATGGGTTAGAAGTGGCTGAAGACCTACAAACTCATCATTGAAGTACGAAACTGGACCCCACGGCACAATATGTATTTCCATCCCTGTTCCTACATACCCAGGACAGTGCCAATATTTTAAAAATCCTCTCCACAGATGTTATAAACAGAAAGTAACACAGATATTTGTGACTTCTTAAATATTGTACTGGCAAAAATCTAGACCTTCCTTCCTGATCTTCACACCCTACTTAGTTAGGCAAGGCTTTTGCTGAAATCTGTGGCAGTTTTGACTGAATAAGGGCAGTAGGATTTGATCCCATGATAATAATAAAAAAAACTGAATTCCAAACAAGGTGTATGCCAGGAAGACTCTCAGAAATTCCTTGTAAAAGGAGTTTATAATTTTTTTTTAGCAGAAGAACAATGTAGCAGAGAAACAGGCTGTCAGATACTTTGAGAATAAATGTTTCCAGCACAACAAATATTCATTTTATACAGTGGAGTACAAAGCTATGAATCATGTTGTATGTGAAGTGCAAAAATCAAGAAAAGGTAAAGAATATTGACAGTTACATGTTGTAATCTCAACCTTCTACCAACTCTATTCAGATTCAGTACTGCAACTAATTCCCAGGTTAGTTCCATCTGCAACAGTCTAACTTTCTTTTTAGAGTACAGGGTATTTCTAGTTAAATAACACATCTCCATTATATCCTTATTAGTTATAATTTCTTTAGTTCTATCTGACTTCAAGTACTATAACAGTTACAAACCACACAAAGCAAGAAAGCAAGCATTTCTATAACTGATCAAAGCTCTGTGGTCTGCCTGCCCCATTGCCTTATCACCAGTAACTAGTGGTTGGTGTGACAAGGAAAGGCACAAAAATCCCTGATTACTGAACAACAAGAGAAAGGCTCTCTCCCTTTTGACAGAGACAAGGCAATAAATCTATTTTGTAGGCTGCGTTGACAATCAGGTGGAAGCAAGTGACAAAGGCCACAATCAAGACAGGTCAAGATGAGCAAGTAAAAAAAGATAAAAAAATACATCAATTCCAAGGGTGGCATCAATGGGAATGCAGTCCAGGATCATCAAAATACGGATCAGAACAGCAGGGTAGGCTCCAGGAAATGAGTGGGCAGAGTCTAAGCGGGATCATGTGGGTAAAGACTGTGCACTCACTGCCACTTAATGGGTGCCTGATGGTGAGAACCAGACTTGGGCAGAGTAGCCCCCAAGTAGCTGCTGCCAGTGGGGCAGTTAAACTCCTGAAAGTTCATACTTTGTCACCCGCTAGAGAAGCTAGTCTGTAACCTAAAGCCTCTTGAAACTTATTTTTTCCCTTTGCCAACCCCCTTTTTTAATTTTCTTTTTTGTTTTTAAAGTCCTGTAATTCTCTGTGGTATTTTCTATAGGAAAATAACATGCTGAGGGTTTTGTGTTTGGGGTTCTTTTTTTTAAAGAAATAATCTTGCTGATGTCTCATTGACATTTAAAGTGAGCCATCCGACCTGAAGGCATTCTTTCATGAAGACCCTACAGCAGCAGGCGGAGGAGAGGAGCAAAGAGCTCCAGTCCTGCAGTGGCACCAAAGCTGGCCTGCTGTCCCACACCAGCTCCCCAATATCGTCCATAGGGACACCCCATATGCACTCAAACACTCTCTGAGACCTCCCATGTGGGTAACACACATCAAGATCTCATGGCAGTGACAGAGACAGCTGTTTTTAAAATCAGGGTTATAAACTAAATGCAGTTTTTAGGATGAAATTTTGCTTTCCTCTTGACCACAGCATTAAAGCATTTGTCGAGCATTAGGTGAAGATATCAGCGGTGTTCTTTTTCAAGTCTTTACAGGGATTGGACTGTGCAGGGTGTGCCAAATCAGGATTGGAGTTTTAATCTTTAATTACTAAGGAAAGACAAATAATATAGTAAATTTTTCTTTGTGAATGAGTGTGCACACAGACATTTCCCTTCTGGTTAGTAAATATCACACCCTGACTTTGGGCCATCATTTGCCATATGATGTGTGAGAACATTTTGTTGCTCTCTTTAAGGATTTATTCCTATTTGGAAGAAAATGGAGGTTAGTTGTGAGCAGCGTGGCACTGCTGACAAATCTGCTAAGCCAAGTGCTTTGTTCTTCATGAGCAAGTAAGATGAAGTAAGCTGTGCAGAGTGAGTGCTGCAGACCGAGGCCCTGAATAGATGGTCATTAGGGATATTCATTTGAGCTTTTGGAGGCATTTCTACCAGGGGCTGCCCCTGTGATTCATTGATTCTTTCCTAATCTCTCCCACCTGCAATTCAACAATCCATCTGGCTGGCAGCAAACAGAAGCATAAATCTCGTAAGTAGCCCAGCTTTTGTATTCCTGGGTTTGCATTGAAGTTGAAGATGCTTTAAACCACATTTTTTAAACATTTTGGAAAGCACTAACCACGACATACTAAATAATCACTGACAATTTTTTAAAAAACCCAAACCCCACCAAATGTGTTTCTTTTTGTTGTTGTTGTTGTTTTTTAATTTCAGAAATTATAATTTAAAGTTCTGTTGAGTTTAGTGTAAGGTATGCTGAACATCAGCCAGAAGTGAAGCCAATTGACTGAGAAGAGTACAGAGGCTTGGAATTAATGCCTAATGTTATGAGTAGACAGAAATTTCTTCATGAAGCAACTTCTTACATTTATTTGTAAGATATTCCCCAAACCTAGAGACTCTATAGAGACCCACTCTACTTTTGATGGATTTTGACGTCAGTGGGCAGGTTTTCTTCCCATTAATAGCTCACTCAGGTGGTGTCCAAGGCTCAGCACAGGAACCACAGGAGCTGTGGATTTCATGGGTTTCTACTGGCTATGTGGTAACTCTGCACCGCTCCAGAGCTTCCTTGTCTAGAAGCAAAGTTTTCTTTAGGAGAGCTTCACAGGTCTCCTGTGCACTTCTGCCACAGATGAGCAGCACAGGATTCCTCCAGATACCCATCTCATTCCACCCAGAATCCACCAGGGAAAAATGGGGTGTTCATTTCTGAGGGTTTCCAAAACCACAGCTTTTGCACACCCTGTGGATCAGGGACTCAGTGATTCAGCCAGGTCAGCTGGTGAGCAGCAACATTTTCTGGTCTGCAGGCACATCAGCCTCACCTAAAGGGAGCCCATCCATATACACTGACCATACTGAACCAACGTTTAATGAACTTATATTCCAGCAGCACAGAAGATGCTGCTTCATTGCAAATCAGAGCCAGACACATGAAAGAACGATCATTTCTGGTGAAGAATCTCAGCATTTCAGTTTCTGAAATGTTACGCAACAAAGTAATAGTCATGGCCTTACTTGAAGGACAGTTAGGTAACACATTCATTAAAGCTTAGTTGAAGGAGCCTTTCAGAGATCAAAGACTTCATCTGCAGCACTCAATGATTCTTGCAAAAGTGACATTCAAGACCTCTGGATATTTTTAAATATCATGTTTACTACTTTTCTTCACAGCAAAGGAAGAAAATGTGCACAACAGTACACATAACTGCATCCCTACATTTCCTTTTCAGTGATCCCAAGTTAAAAATGTAAACATTCATATTAAAAAAATACTTGAGACTACGTACATAGATTTAACAAGTGGAAAAAATTATAAACAACCATATAAAAATGTGCAGCCAACACCTGACACCACAGAAGGGATTTCCTGTGAAATTCAAAGGCTTCAAATTCAAAGGCTTCAAATTCAAACACCTCAGCTGTTTTCAAAGGAGACTAATGTCATTACATGCCAACTTCACTGATCCTTTTCTTGTGGCCTTCATCTACCCCTGTCTGAGTAGCAGCAAAAGAACCTATTTTTTTTCTTCCAAAATAACTAATTTTCTGCTGCAACTTAAAGGGCTGCCTATGGTATGAATTGATAATGCACATTCAGCCATGAATCCACTTCCACTGCTGGCAGTGCTGTGGGACAAACGTGCTAGAGAGGACAAATGTAATTTCTCAATAGGGATATCACCTGTCAAAGGAAAGAGGAGGGAACAGATGCGAGAGAGAGAGTTTTGTAGACCGGTTCAGCTCTTACTGTCCGTTCCCTGTCACATAACCACAGCAGCACCAAGAGTTGTGCAGGGAAAGAGGCATCTACCACAGTACCAGTTCCCACTTCTCTCTCTAGCCTGTCAGACAATGAGGACAAAAAGCTCATCAACATTTTCCATCTTTCTCATATTCAGGGGGAAAAAGAAGATCAGCAATGAAAAGGTAGCCTCTTCCCAGTTTCCCAAGGACTGTGGGTGCAGGACCTATTCCAGGTTATCACTTGTCAGCCCTCTCTGCCTGCTATGAATGAAGCCCTTGGACGAGAAACCCAGAAGGACAGAAAACAAAGAGACTTTTTAAAATAAACCAGTCTGTATATGCCACAGAACCAAACACAGACAGCACAAGGGGACTCAACAGCTCTCTTACTAATGAGGTCCCTGGTACTTTTTGGGCTGGTTAGGTTGTGAGGGATAGGAGTGACCTGGTAGCTCCACCAGGGCCAGTCATGCAAGGGAAGGGAACAGAGGAGAAAAAATGAATGGGATTAAGAGACAAAAAAGCCAGGGGTTTAGAAAAAGACCTTTAACAACATGGTCATTAGATTAAAAATCTAGAAGCTGCTTTAGGCAACAGTTGAACAACTCATAATAGGAGAAAAAAAGTAATATAAAAGGAAGACAAAGCCTTTTAAACAGCATGAGTCTTTTCTTTCCATTCCTGAAATAGACAAAATAATGTCTGTGGTGGTTTTCCTGCTAGCTGGAGTCATATCCTTTCCTTGTAATATGCATAAATAGTTTATTGCAGTTGGTTCAATTTTTCCCAGAAACTATAACAGATCAGCATCCCATTTTTCTCAGTGCAGTAAAAACACAAATCAAAGAAATATTGTTGCCCCACAGTCTTAATAATCTGAGGAGACAAGATAAAGGGTGAAAGAAAATAATTATCATTTATGAGAGAGAAAAAGGGGGGTGGGCATACGTCTAGCTGCAGTTGTGACTGCAGGTGGTAAGGTGTACACACTATTCTGCCTGGTGCTACCTGGAGAGAAAGAGAGCAGTGAATCCATACCTTTGATTAGCCCATCTTAGCACAGACAGAAAATGCTGAAAGAAAATAAAACTTCCCTGAAATCACACATGCGAGACTGAAGTTTATCCTCTGCACAAATACTGCAAGTAAAATGAAATGCCTCGGAGCACACTGCGTCAGTTTGGAAAAAATAAACCACACACAAAAGGGGGTTAATCTGGAAATTATTTTTCTATGTAGATTTGTTCTTCACTGGAAGAAACTTACCAGGTTTTAAAAATTTGTTTTAGCTACACAGAAAACATTTCACAAACAGAAGGACTAATTTTTCATCTCCTGTCCTGAGGGCACTTAACTCAAAAACCCAAAATTCACAACCAATTTATCTTCACAGGTGCCTGAAAACATAGCATGCCTTAGCACTTTGATGCCTGCTGGGTCTTCCAACAATATGAAAGCTATCCAAGGGAAAAACATTGTTTGCCAGAAATAACACTCCAAGGAATCTGTTAGTTCATTTTCTCTTGGGTAATGCCACTGCTTCCTCCTAGATTCTATCATTCACAGAATAGCTTGACAGGAGCCCACACTGCAGAAATCACAACCACTGCCCTCCAACAATACTGGTCAAACAGCCCATAACTACCCTTTTTCTCTTATCTTCCAGAAAACACAATGCAGTAGCAATAACCTGTCCAAAGCACCACAGGCACTGCCATCACTGCATTGCAACACTGACTACTTGTCTCTCTGAAGCCATCCCTACAGAACATTTCATTATCAGTACTGCTTCAAAGTAGTGGAATGGAAATCACCTAACACTTCAGGGCCTTCAGGATTTTTTCAGAATAAAATTAAATTTGAAGATCTCTGGTCATCTTTCATGCAAATACTTCTGTTAGGGTAGAGAAGTAGTTTGCATTACAATTCATAGAAATATGTGCCTGTATATCTGGTGAATACCAGTAGGAAAATTCTGATGACAGAAAATAGTACAGAGCAATAAAAGCTTTTGAGGAAGGTGGAAATGGAAATCCTGGCTGAGAAGATACAGGATGTACAAATAAACTGAAGAAACACATTTCTGTTTCTTGTCAGACTAGATAAAAGAGAACAAGGAAATAATCCCATCATATTGAGATGCACTAAGTGCATCTAAGCGTTTGGCATTTCTTATGCCAAACATCCATTCAATGTTAGCAGAATTCAGGCTGCACACTAGGAATACAGACAAAGAAAGGTATGTTAGAGATCATTTCCTGTATACATCCCATACACATTCTTTTTTTCCAAAGGCAGATCTTTTCAGTAGTTTCTTCCCACTAACATTAAAAATTTTCTTGAATAGTCTGTGTTGGAGATATATTCAGTCCTAGCTTCCTTCATAGTCAAAGGAAAGGCATTGGCTTTCCCAGAGTAAGTTTAATCTCTGCAGACATCTATGAGGATTATCAAGGAAATCTGAGCCAGGTATGGCTGCATCTCAAAGGCAGATAGAGACAGTGGGCAGAGCATGACATGCCTGGTCATCCTCAGTATCTCAATAAGAGCACTTGTCTGCTGGCTTCCCCCCGCCCCGTATCAATATGCTAGGACACAGGGAAAGAGAGGGTGGTGCACATCTAGGTGTTGCCTGAGGAGACAGGGATGCAGCCTGGTTTCTCCCTGACCCACAGATGCATCCTACACACCTAACCTAAATCTAGGGTAAGCACCAAAACTTAGGCAGTCAAAACTTTATGTCTAACCTGTATTTAGAGTGGCACCATGCCACTCCCACTGACACCTAATTTGCCCGCCTTAGGTAAGGATCTGTACCCACACCCACGTAAAAAGGCAAGGATTGAAAGGATTATATGCGTACACAATGGAAACAACACAGTAAAATACGTAAATAAAGAACATTTCCTTTCAAATTCTATTTTAAAACCTGTGTGGGTTTCTCTGATCTTCTCTCCCCCTCACCTTTTTCCCCTGTTAGCACAATTGAATGCAGAACAGAGAAACACAACAAAAATTTCAAGTGTGTCATTTTAGCTGCCTGAAGCACTTTTAACTTACTGTGCTTATGGTACAGCTAAAACAGAATTCGATAATGCCACGCAGTCTATCGTCGTAGGTTGCACTAAAGGATTAATTGAAGGTTTATGCTGCAGAATGCCATGCTATTCTTATAAACAAAACCCTGTTACCTCAGTTACTGAGGCTGTAAGTTTTTGAGTTCAGTGATTTGCATTTTTCATACACTTCTGTGACTAAGAAGGGGGGGTTGGAGCAAGATTTAGGGGACTGTTATGCTGGAATCACTTATTTTACATTTCATGGTAGATTATTTATAGCCTTCTTTTAAAAAAGCAAAGCAAAATAAAAACTAGAGGTAAAACTGAAGAACAAAAGCCAAGTCAGTGTCAATGCTGTGTTTGTTTTATTCTCCTCCATCTCCACTCCTTCATCCTACACAGACTTCCTGACAGCCTTTCTTATCTGGATTCACAAAACAGGCTCCCTCTTATAACTTTTAATTTCAATTTCTTTAAGACTTGTTTTACCTGCAGTGTCCACTATAGATTAATCAACCAAGCTGGTGGAAAGGAGAACTTCTCTGCTTTCATTGCAGTTTTCATGATTCTTCATGCTTTTTCTCTTTCAGTTGATTAACATGGTGATGCCATGATGATCTTTTGCCTTTTCTTTTACCCCTTTTATACCTTTTTATAACTTCTGTATTCTTGACAGTTTTTTAGCCCACATTCTTGGACTTGTTTGTCAAGCTATCAGACTAAACATTTTAGAAGCTTTGTAGTTAGGGATCAGTGGGCCCCAGACACCAAGGTCCTCTCCAGAACACATTTTGTAAACTAAGATAGAACCATCCAGGGGAAGGTTCCTTGGGGAGGGGGGCTCACTCAAGCCTCTCATTGGGGAATTTTTGATAGATATGCTAATTAGCAAGACCTATAATGGGATACCCGATCTATTGTGGGTGGGCATTGCAGTGTACACTGAGGTGCATTCCACCTGGACATGGTGCATCTAAGGACCCTTAAATAAACACCGAGGTAAAACCCCTTTTTCCCTTCTAACCGTGTTTGACTCTTGATTTTAAGACCAGGAAAAGACATCAATGGACACTCTTAAAGATGGATGTTCTTATTCTGAGAGCTTACACCACGCTGAAAACACCACCATTACTGAGCAGACCCTAATTATAGAGGTTATCAGTGAATGCTATTCAGAAGTCTCCTGAAATCATGTTGAAATGTAATTCTACATTAACAGCTATTAGTCAAAAACTTTGGGAAAGTCTGAACCCTTCATTGTTGCTTTATCTGCTGCTTTATTTGACTGCATATACAACCCGAAGAAGAGAGAATAGGCCCAATAGGATATTTGTACTTTTGCCTATGACAGAGACACAGACTACAGAAAGTCCAATAAAAATTATTTTTTATGAGGAATTGCAAATCAATGCTATTACAGGCATTTGAAAACATTCATTCCATTTCATATTTTTTAATCTAGGACAAGTTTGTCAAATTTTGAGTAAATTTAATTTGATGAAAACTTCTGGAGACCGAAGGGAAAATATACAGAGTTCTTTGGATTATGTAGTATTTTGCCCCCAGCCACTGCACAATTCTGCTCTTGTGTAGGCTTTGGGGTAATGACAGCTGGAGTAACACAGCTTAAGACAGAAAGCTTAGTGTATGGAGGTATTTTCAAGAAAAGAGAGAGTAACCTGCAGGATTCTGTAATAACCTGACAAAGTCCTGATGTGGGGAGACCTAAAGAGTAGCCCATGGGATAGGAGTGTGATCTGCTGGCAGACTGCCTGGAGTATCCTGGGAAGGGTGAGCCAGCTCAAACCGGGCTTGCCACAAGGAGCAAGACTCTGTGTTCCTCCAAGCCCATGTTTGCCTGCAGGAGGGCTCACTTCCCTCAGAAGTTCAGCAATGGCTCACCAGATTAATTCTAGAGGATGCAGTTGGAGAGGTGCTAAGCTACCACAGTGCTTGACATTGGGGCAGCTGCACTTTTGAACAGCCTTAACTTATGCCCTGACCTCCACAGAACTTTACACTTTGCCTCTCCTCCTGCCATGCAGCAGAAGCAAGTTCTGGGACCAACCTTCAGCTGGTAAAAACCAGCATCATTCCATTCATTTTGTCAGAGCAGTATTAAGTCCTAGAATACAGCTGTCCTCCTGCCAGTCTGTCACTAGCAATCATCTTGCTAAGGAAAATATCATTTTATATTGTTCAGGGTTTTCCAAATAGAACAAACGTTATTCTGTTAAAAGAAATTCCATCAGTGATAAAATAAAACCTGAACTGCATAGTTATAATCTTGTCACTGCTCTATAGAAAAATGAAGCACAAATGCCTGCCTGAAGTTTATTGTATAACTCCAGTGCAGTGGGGATTTCCTACCACAAAGGCAGTTTCCTGGATACAAAGCAATACTTCATGGGAAAGGCCTGCCCTGATACCTGGCAGATATATTTGAGAATTTTCTAATGAAGCCTGAGTTTAGGACTGCCACCTATCCAGCATGTTGTATTAGTGATGGTAGTGCTGGCAATGCCAGTCATAATTTTTATGGCTTTTCTTCGTCATAATCAATATTCAGAGAAAGGGAAGAAGAGCATTGAGAATTCCTGCAAATTTGACAATTACTTTCAGAGCACCACCAGAAAATTAATGAAAAATACACCCTTGGACATCCATGGCTACTAATACCATTAGCTCACTTCATTGTGATGATTACTGTCAGACCTTAGGAAGTTTGGATATGGAAGGATAAAAACTAGTGATAAAATCTCATGTAATGGGTAAGTGTGACTGGACTCAGTGCCACAGAAGCTGATTCAACTGCTACAGCATGATGGGATTAAGTGTTCACTACTTCTGGCTGATGTGAGGAAAAAAAGTGAAAATTTTGATTTTAAAATAATGGAAGGTCGAGAGTGATGTAAATTAGAAGGATGAACAGTAAACAGTAAATAGAAGTGGGGAAAAACAAAACTCAAAATGCATTGGCCAGACTAATAGAATTGCGTAGATAAGCAAGTCAGGCAATTAAATATATCAAAATAATGAAATAGGGACAGATTATGAAATAAGACAGCTGAAAGGGTTTTAAGTTTTTTTTTAAAGAGGCATTGTGATATGTGCTGTTTTGTTTTAATATACCATAAGACAGGACTAACTAGTGCCATTATTGAGCAACATGAATGTCAGCAAAAAAATCAGGTTGTATACCAGTGCAGTCTGTGAGTATATTTTGACTACTGTAACCAAAGGAAATGATACCAACACAATGGAATGAAAATTAATTTCAATCTCTGTCTATATTTTTGGTTGCTTACGCTACAAAAAGGAACAGGCTTGCTACAGATTTGGAAAAGATAGAACTGAGAAAATTGAGGGATATGAAATTGCTAGCTACTTAAAAAAATACCAAAAACACCCCTACTTAAACCATACCAAGGAGAACAGAGATGGATGCAGAGGAGATCCATGGCAAAGGTATGTGATCTGTTTTGTACTTCCAAGATTTTCAGCTTTTTGAACCAATGCAAAAGACAATAATGATGGTAACACAAGATACTCTTGATACAAAGCAGTTAAGTAGAAGGAAGCTGACATTAAACACAGCACACTCCTTAGAAAAGCAATATATAGGTATCAAGTTACTGCATTCCATATGAGCACACAATACTATGGGCCAACTCAAGGACAAGAAGATGAAAGTCATATGTTAAAACCATTCCAAGGAGGAGGAAACAGACAAGCTGGTGATGCCTTTTCCTGGTCTTAAAATCAAGAGTCAAACACAGTTAGAAGGGAAAAAGGGATTTTACCTCTATATTTATTTTAAGGATCCTTAGGTGCACTACGTCCAGGTGGAATGCACCTCCATGCACACCGCAATGCACACACCACAAAAGATCTGGTCACATTCCAGGTCTTACTAATTAGCATATCTATCAAAAATTCCCCAATGAGAGGCTCAAATGATCCCCCCTCTCCAAGCAACCTTCCCCTGGATAGTTCCATTTTAGTTTACAAAATGTGTTCTGGAGAGGACCTTGGTGTCTGGGGGCATTTTGATCCCTAACTACAAAGCTTCTAAAATGTTTCGTCTCCTAGCTTGACAAATAAGTCCAAGAATGTGGGCAAAAAGCACTAAGAATACAGAAGTTGTAAAAAGGTATAAAAGAGGTATAAAAGAAACGGCAAAAGATCATCATGGCATCACTGGAGTTGTCAGAATTCATTAGATACTGGAAAGTAAAGTGTGTACCTCCTAACCAAAATCAGGGCAGATCATCTTAATGCCTCCTGTCTGCTAATGTACTCAGTAAAATCCAATTAATAAAATTAATTTTTTAGAAAAAGTACTTTTCATGCTATCCATTCTCAGACAGTAGGCAACTGAAAGAGGTAAGAATTAATAAAAAATCTGATTAATTTTCCATGTAATATAGGGTTTTCCTCAGCTTTGATTTTACTAATAGCATAAGTAAAGGCAATAGTAAATAATTAATATTCTGAATAGGCATGGAAATAATATTTTCAGTTAGATGATCATCTAGTACCAAAATAACCTTTAATGTATTCTGCAGTTGTATTATAAAGATTGAAGACTATTGAAGTAAATTGAGCAATACTTTGCTGCTTAAATTTGTAGACCCTTTTCAGCATCCCATTATTATTTTCAGGTCAAAATGACATGCCAATCAATGTATTCAAAACAAGACTAAAGTCATCTGTCAAGCTGGTTAATTCCAGTATAATGCCATAGTTTATGTTCAGAGCAGTATTATGGAATAGACAATAGCTACTGTAAAGCTGTTTGAGCTTTATTGAGCCAATTCACGACACCCTTGCTGAATACATACAAAAACCTTTTTCATAAATCTCCAGTAAGATTAAGCTAGAGTGACTTTTGCCCAAATATGAGTTTGAAAACAAAAGAAGTCATAGGTTTAGGATATAAGAATTAGAGAGGAAAAATAGAGTTATAAAGCATGAAACCCATCAAAACCACCCTGAATTTAAGTGCTGGCTCATGGTACAGTGTCAGATTAAAGAATGGTAGGATTAAAGAGAAACAAAATACTCTTTGCCCTCAGAAGACCCTAAAGCTGATGTACCAGTTACACAAATTTGTCTAGGCAGTGGACTTGCAAGGTGTTAAATGAAAAAATATCTCCATCCTTTTATTCAACTTCTTTGTAATAGAAAATTTTGTTCAGACATCTTGTGGTTCTCACAGTTTGAAATGGCCAGAGGTGTCGTTGCAGGAGTGTTAGAGATTATCAGTGCAGTTATCTTTATCCTCTGGTCATACCCAAAAAGGATCATATTTTTGTAGTAGCCTTGCACAGGTTCTATGCTCTGCTTCAAAATTCTCCCATACTAAATAAATCACACAAAGCATTACTCTGAGGTAACTCCCCTCTCTGCTTTTCCACTTTCTTATGAAGGCTTCAACAGGATGCCAACATTTTCATAATTAACCCTTTGAGTATCTGTATAAACCTAATTTATCCATTGCTGTATCTTACCTCTTTTTATGGTCTGAAAACCTATACAAGATTAATATCTCAAGAATATGGCTAGTCCTCCTTCTTTAAAAGAGAGTTCATCATCATGCATTGTCTGTGCTTAAATATGTTGCTCTCAAGATGGCACGTAAATCATGAGGAAATGAGCAGTAGAGTCACAACCTCTTAGTCACATCTACTGATTATAATTCATCCTTATCTCAACCGCTGGAGCACCCTTGCAATTAGCTGAGTGTGATCCTTCTTTCTGCAAACCAGTCCCTGTCCCAGGAGGGTTTACTGTCTAAATGATCAAGGCAAAGAGAAGCAGATAAAAATATGCCTTATGCACAGAATGAATTATCCAACAGTGGCAAATATAATTTGACTCCATGCTATTTTTTTGGTTTTGCTTGTATGAATCAACATGATTGTATCAGGATGCCTTGTTCAGGAAGAGGGTAGGAGATCAAGCATGAAGGTTGGAGGAGAAGCTGGGGCAAAGAGCCCTCGGGCACAAGCGGTGTCGTGTTGAGTGTGATTAGTCCAGGAGAAACCCAGGCAATGTCAGCATTGTCACTCCTGATGCTGTGACACATCTCGTTGACTTCTTGCAGTTTCTGCACACACATTAAAATTTTTGACTGCTAAAATAATGACAGAAGCTATGGGGTTTGCAGTCTGAATTTATTCACCTCTTCACAAGCCCAGCAGAAAAAAGGTAAATAATTGCTGAAAATGCTAGGCAGGAGCCCACTCTTCTCTCCACCAAAACATCGGCATGTCTGTAGAAGGTCTTTAGGACTGTCCAGTACGACAAAGTGAGAGATGACATTTTGCAGAATCTGTCCCTGGAAGGGAAGTTTCTTCTGCAGTGGTATTGTAGAAGGAGTTTCTCTCATCGTAACACAGTGCAGGGAGCATGTCCCACTCCCAAAACGCGCTAGCCTGATACAATGGGGAGATCTTTCTGAAGAGGACAAGCAAGTAAATTTTTCATAGTGCATTACTTTGGCACAATTTTCAGGAACTACTGGTAATCACAACTAAGACAGCAGTGGCTTAACTCTTCCTATAAAATAAAAAGTGAACAAACGAGAAACCAGGTTTGACTCCTCTGCCAAGACACCTTTTTTCGTTTTGTAGTAGACTCTTAGGTCACAACTGGACATAAATAGTGCCTTGCCAACTATGACAAATAGCAAATTCTCTTACATCACGTAGAGAGAATGATATTCAAGTGCCTGCTGTTATTTTTCCTTCAGCTTTTATCAGACTGAACGTACTGGATCAACAGAATATCATAGCAGGTAGAAAGAGTACAAAGTAGTTTTGTATAGACCTGCTTTGTGAATCTGGTCTTCTTTTTCCTATTAAATAAGAGTCCTGATGATTCTGTTTGGCAGGATGATTTTTCTTTTACATTTTAAACTCATTAAATTTAATGAATGTATTAAAGGTCAGAGGCATAAAGGAAACATTTACCACTACAGCACAATCTGAGAAAGCTGAAAAATATCAGCTATAATGAACCTCTAATGACACTTCATTCTCTCCACAATTTAAACTGTGTATTTTGTTGAAGCTGCAGTTAAGAAAAGTCTAAAATAGGGACACAAGTCACACATTGCAACTAAATATTATTAGAGCAAATATAGAAGCAATCATTCAAATTTCCAGAGTAAAAATTATTACTAGCAAACAGTAAGAGAAATAAGAAAGTGAATATGAGTACATATTACTGCACAATTACTTTCTTTTATTGGTTCCTAATCATGACTTCTAACATAATACACAAAGACAAAAATATTAAGTTCAGAATACTAAAATGCTTCATCTTTTAAAAAAAAAAAAAAGAGTGAGAGAAAAACCTGTAACACATTGGAGGATTTGTTTGAGCTTGTGAATAGGACCTAACATGGTTCATCAGGGCATTAGCATGAAATTTCAGTCTTCAGTTTGAAGGCAGAGCTGGTTATCCTCTCTGCTGTGTGCTTTGCTCTTCTGTAGAACTTGGGCTCCACAGGAGAGGATGTAAACAACTTTTTTGCATAGCACATGACTAGCTAAAATGCAGAACTCCAGTGATCATCTCCTAGTTAGGATACCCACCTGATGGCAAACTTTCAGCTTCTCAGTGGGAACATCAAGGCTAGTGACAACTGAGCACTGTACTACATGCTGGAAATGCCAATCATCTGAAGAGACCAACATGAAGAGAAGACAATAAGAAACACAGCTGAAAAAAGTTACCTGGGAAACACAGAGATATAAGGCTTTCCTTTTTAACTCTGGGGCAGGCAAGGAAAGAACTTAACAGAAAGGAGGGGAAATTAATGTTTTGGGGAAAAATTTATATGCAGGAAGGGACTTGGGCATGGCTGGTGTCTCCCCTGCTGAGACCCAGATCCCAACCCAGCTCCAAAGGACTGTGAGGAAATCAGTAACAGTGAAAGAAAAGGATCTCTGCTATCTCACTCTGAAATACACACTCTAGCAGATTACTGAATTACTCCTGAAATTGCACCAATGGGCTTCCAATAGCCACTCTTGTAAAGTCAGACTTTTCCTGGTAAGAGCAAATAAAACAGATCTAATCCTCAGTCTGAGGCCAAAGACCTTTTTTTGTGCTCTTGATTCTCCTTAGAACCAATTCTTTCATTCTTCCTCACAGACCAGTCAAGGCTTTCCTCCCTCATCAACTCCCACTCTTTCAAAATACTTCTTCCCATCGTAAAGCAAGTTCAGATATTTTTAAAACATAGCTTCTAACAATAGAACAACTGCAAAGAGCATAATGGAAGGAAATGATGAAGATAAGCCCATTATTTCTGGAACCACAAGGATTTAGAAAGGGAACATCTTTCTTTGTTCATTAAAAATATTTCACGTTTGAAACCACTGAAAGAAGACGGGAGCGAAAATGCCCATCTGAGATACTTTAAAATTATATCTACCCCAAAACAGCACGTGCCTATTGCCATCTGAGTGATGCAATCATCTCTTTAACCATAACTGATTGCAATTTAAGCACGTGAAAAGCTCTTAACAAGTTTAAAGCCAGCAAATTAAGAAGATACATAAAAGAGGATTAATACACAAAGCGTCCTGGACACTGAGTGACTTCATTCTGAGGCCTCCTCAAACTTGCTAATATCCGTATTTCTGATACAACCTTTATACTTCTAAGCCCCTGAACAAGTGGACACATATGCTTTTTCTCCCTGTACCACTACATATGCCGTGAAGTGCTTTTACTGAGAATAAAAGGCTTGCAAGGGGATATGAAAAGAATGAAGAAGAGCTCAATTAATAAGGTTTTCTTGTTTTAATTAAATTAATTAATTTAATTTTAAAAATTAAATTAACTTAAATTTTAAACAATAATTTTATTAATATTAATAATATTAATTTAAAACAAGTTCATTATAATTCTGACCCATAACTCTAACCAGCAAAAGAACAAAACTGAGTTCTAAAAATTAGATACAGCATCAACATTTCTCATGTTCAATGCAACTCTCAGGAACAGAGATTTATCTTACCAAATTTAAAACAGTATTTCCTATTTCCTAAACTATTGTTCCCTTATTGAGGATCAATTTGTTTCCCCTAGGGCTGACAAACTGCTGACATTTAAGCTCTTTAGAAGTTTTCAGAAGAAGAGCCATAAGTCAAAGGATGCATGTAATCTCAGTGACTCCTGCCAACAGCTTCAAAATTTGAAAAAGATAAGAAGATGTTCTAGAATACAGAAAAAGTGGGGAAAAACGCATTCTGGATTTTTGTTCCTCCCTTCTGGTATCCAACACAGATCATCTGTTTTCTGTGTAAAATATGGGGATAAGAACTTGGTTTCTTAATACCACAATATAAGTATTTTTGTCCCAGAGCTAGAGAATAAGACTTGGACCTCTTAGACATTAGCTAACTAAAACAGTCTGTATTAACAAGATGTGATTTTTTTTTTCCCATGAAAATTTTAGGATTAAAAATAATATTACCTTGTGTTTAAAAATAATATTACCTTGTGTTTAATCAAGTGTTTTTGAAAATATGCATCAAGAGTATAAAAATAAGACCTTTCTAAGCAACTAATACAGTAAAGAATATAGAGATAAAAATTAACTGCAGAAAGAAATTAAAAATAAGAAAAGAGAAAACACAGCAAGAAGTCATTGTAGATCTTAAATAAGGAAGAAGGACATGCTGAGATAGTTATAACATTTTACTGCCTCAGACTTTTACTCAATGAGCCTTGACAAGTACAAAGCTATGAAAAGTAGTCTTATGAATTAAGTTTGAAGAGAAAGATAATACTCATTTCCACTGGACTTTAAAGAAAATACTGATGACATCACAGGCCTCTGTGAGAAGGTCACCTCACGTTTTTGTCACTGTTCCAGAAAAAAAAAAAATTAGCTGCAGATGCTCTTATTCTCTATTTGTTATAAGAACAAGTATTTCCCAGTAACCTGACTTTAATGATAAATTATGGGAAACCTGAATAAATAATTTCTGTGAATTTTTGCCTACAAGTCATTGTATGCAGTAGAATAGACGAATGCCAAAAAATAGTAAACAGTAAGAAATTGTGGAAAAGGAAAAGGAA
>VXAD01001941.1:608523-829892 GCA_013399195.1 Dicrurus megarhynchus | reverse complement strand
AAGGGAAGGGAAGGGGAAGAATTACGGACAGCTGAGCTGAAACCTCCTGCCAGCTCCTAGAATATTCTGTCTTTCTCATTTAGTCTGACTACAAAGTGCAGCCCTCTTCAAAATGCTGTACAGGAATAAATGGAGAATTTGTTTTGGGTTGAATTCAGTGGTATTGAACAAAAAAATTTGCTCATCTGTCTTCAGAAGGTTTGTTTTCAAATCATATTTCCACTGCTGGATGTCGATCCCACTATAGGTTAGTTTTTTAAGTCAAATAATTAGGCATGCAACATAAAAGATAGATGTTACCGTCAGCCCTCAAATAAACAACACTGGTTAAAATGCCTAAAAATAATATTTTAAACATTTTGTTGTCCTCTCTTTCAAGGCTTCAGTATTTGTAGTTGCTAAAGTTCTAACGTAGATCAGCTTACTGCTGCTGCTTGGGCTTTTGAGGCGAATGAGCCCATCAAGACATAAATGACTTGCATGGGAAGTCATCAGTACCTTATTAAACATGAAAATCAATTCTGCACAGTGGGCTTGTCTAGCCAGTCCCAGGCAATACTTTTTTCGTCAGAAGAGGAAGCCAGACAAATACACTTAAAGTGCAATATTTAGAAGGAGACTCCCAGTAAGTAATCTCTAAAACACAAGAGGATCTACTAACAGTTGTTAGTAGCGTTAGTCCAGGCATATTTTTGCCACAAAGAAACATCACCTTATGCCATTGAAATGGTGTGTGCAGAAATCACAAGGAGAAGCTGAACATTTAATTAAAGCAGGAATTTCAGTGTGAAGAAAGCGAGAAAAGTGGCAGCAGGAATGAGGAAATTAAAGCATGCCCCTCTTTTTCATCCACAGCTTTCAGAGCTTAATGAATCCAATAAACACTTTAGATAATGACCCGTTGTTGACTAAATCAGCAGGCTTTCTAGCATGTGTTGGAGATCAGGAGACCTCATTCCTCTTGTTTACTAACAGAAATCTAAGGCACAGCAGGATTTTGGACTAGGTCCTTCTTATTACAGGTTAGTTGTAATAAAGTGGTTCCCCCACAGCACAGTCTAACTCCCACTATTGCAGATTCTGTGTATTCTCTAAATAAATTAGCTAAGGACATTAATATTATTCATAATTTTCACAGAGGATTTTCAGCAGGGAAATTAAGGAACATGTCAAAGGCCAAGTGGAAAAATTAATGATTGAGCCTAAATATGTTGAATCAGGGTCCTCTAATACGAACTCATTTTTTTGTCTTTATGTTGGTAGGGGCTCTGCTGCAAGTAGATAGTTAATTTTGCTCTATACAGAGCAAATTAAGATTTAATTCCAGTGTTGTAGACAGAAAGAAAAAAAAAAATTTATTCTCCATATAAAGGAATCACAATCATACTGATTACGATCTGCTGACCTGACCTAACTCCTGGCAATATTCTGACTTTTTTTGGCACAGAGACAAGAATAATCAACAATCAAAGATGTTATAGATAATAAACAGAATTGTGTTTCCTGTAATCACACCCCTACTTGCACTGCTCCTACGCTGTTGTATATGCACGTGTTCTCTGTGAATTCCCAAAGAAGCAAGCAGGGTATTTTTGGAAGTTAATAAAATAATTATGTTTCTCTTACAAACAGCCTGCCCCTTGAGTGCTTACATCATATGCACATAAATCATGTACCTCTGTTAATTTAGATTTATAGTCAACATGATAGTAGCCACCCTTCCCAATAGCTATAGGCACTCACATATTATGAGTAATCTGTAGTGTTACAGTGGTAACAATAAAATAAGAAAAGCCTACATTATTTAAATGCATTTTTCATTAAGAAAAATGAACATTCAACACTGCTTAGAACTCCAAGCACAAGAATATTAAGTATTTAACTCCTTCTCATTTAAAACAGAGATCTTCATGTAAAATAGCTGAGGTGTGTGGGAAAGGCAGGGTGGCTCAAGTAGATTGTTTGAAATGCTGTGGATTAAGGGAGACCCCGAACTCTAACTGCAAAACAAGGAACAGCCTAGACTGATCATATCCTGAGGATGAAACCCTATCTTTGGAAATCAGCCTCTGTGGTTTTGTCACTCATAACTGTGAAGATTATCAAAGAATCACCCACTGCAGTGACATCACTCATGAGACAGTCTTCAAGACTATAGCTAAGATGCAAATTTCAAGTAAAATGAGTGTGGTATTCCTTTCATGTACATGTTAAAAGATGTGGGTTTAGCTGAAGTAACTTCATAGTTATCTAACAGTAACTCAGATTTCTTGAGAGAATTGTGTTTGAATCGTCTGTGAGCAGAAGCTTTTACAGTGCAAAAAGACGAGTCTTGTCTGGAAATCCTCGGGAATAAAATAATAAAATAAAATATAATAAAATATATCCCAAATAATTTTATTATTTTGTACAAAATATATTGCTTCTAGTTGTCTCATAGTGTCCCTAAATGGGACATCTGACTGTACAAGGGCAGCTACCATATCTCTTCCTCAGACTGCATTTGCCCTGCTCTGCTTCAGGAAAAGATAACTTTCCACCTTGAAGCCTCCCCAGCCACCTAACTTATATTCCCACCATCGTGTATGGGCCATTCATTCACTGGCTTTCAAGGTGTCAGAACACTTCTTTTCTAGAATTTTTGCATTCTGATCTATGCGATTCTGACCTGTGTGTTTATTCCTCAAAGTTGTGAGTGCATCTCCTGGAGACATTCTCAGTCTTGCTTCAAGCTAAACCAAGTCTGTCGTAACTGAATCAACAGAATTAGTTAGGCAGGTGTCATGGGTTAGCATAGTTTGAGTTTTTTAAGGAAGACTCCTTCAGCCTCGAAAGTGATCTTTTGCAAAGAGGTGTTTACAGCTTCCTCTAGACCTGACCTAACCAATCAACTGGCTAGTTTGAATATTGACAACTTCTTTAAGCCACTTAAGAAGCTTGGTACGCCTCTGTGATACACATTTAAGAACGAACAAAGCCCAGGAAGCCCTCTCTGACTTCCAGCTTTCGGACAGGTAACTGGGGGAGGCCCAGGGGCACGGCCCAGCGGGGCCAGGCCCTGCTCGGCCCGGCCAGGCCGGCCAGGAGCCCACCCTGGAGCGGCCCTGTTCCATCTGCGGCCCGGCCCGGGCCCCCCCAGCCCTGCTCCGGTCTCCCAGCCCTGTTTCAGCCGGCCAGGCCCCCCCCAGCTCACTGCAGGCAGCAGCCGGCAAGGAGAGATAAGCGAATTCCAGCTGCAAGGCCGGGTGAGATTAACTCTTTTAGTGCTGTAAGATTTCTCCAGAACAGATGAAGCCTCCAGACATTCAATCCTCTCCTGAGTCAGAGGAAAAGGACAGATGATGGCACGTGAAATAAACAGCACAGAGACACCAAAGTCAGCGAAGAAGGAGGAGCTGAAACCCTGAGAGAGGAGAAAGAGGAGATGCTTCTCCTGGAAGCTGAAATTCTCTTGTAAGGCTGTGGTGATGGACTATAATATATATCAGTGTTCCCGTTGTAATTTCATGAAGCATGGTGGGGGGAGGCAGAGCGTTCAAAACCGCAACCCATGGGTAGAAGTACCTGTGCTGCATTAAGCAACTACTGAAGTAGCTGTGATTTATTGAGAAGTTTTAACAGAGAGAGTTGAAAGTGATGTAGACTCTCTCGCTCCCAGAGGAAGGCCTCTGTGCCTTTTCAGTTGAAGGTGATGAGGACCCTCTTGCTGCCAGAGAAGAAGGGGGCCTCTGTGCCTAGAGATAAAGATGCACCTACAGACAGGTGAAAAGAACTTTTGTTTTGAAGGAGATGAGGACCCTCTCACTACCGGAGAAAGGGAGGACCTCTGTTCCTAGAGATGAATATGCACCCACAGATGGGTAAAGAGAACTTTTGTTTCTGAACAGCTCATCCTTAAAATGGTACCCCATTAGCTAAAGAAATTAACCCTCGAAAGCAGTTGTGGGGAAAGCTGCAAGTTGAGGGAAGGGACTTTCACAGGCAAGGAGAAACCATTCCGGGCGGCCTTGCTGTGACACTGAGCCACAAGAGAACTGTTTAACTGTTTTCGTGTGGAGATGTCTCCATAGCATGAGCAAGAGAGACTCCTCTCCCTAAGTGGACTGAGAAAGGTTACTTTAGAGATGGTAAACTGACTGAAAAAATCTTGAGGGTTGATTTTTTACGTTGTCGGTGGGAGGAGGGAAGAAGGTGGGGGGAGGAGAAGTGTTCTGAAGGTTTAGTCTAACTTTTTTTCCTGCCGTTTAGTTCTGTTAATAAACTTCTTTATGCTTTTAAGGTTTAAGTTTTGTGCCTGCTTTGCTTTCTCCTAGTTCTTATCTCACAGAAGGAAAATAAGTAAGTAATGGGCATTTTGAACCAAACCACTACAGCAGGTGTCCTTGGGAACATTGTCCTGTCATGAGAATGACACGTGCTGATATCCTGGTATGCTGCACCACAGGAGTGTTACTAGAGAGGCAGCTCAGGGAAGCATAGATTGTGTCCTTAGACTCATAGAATAGAATCATATAATAGAATCATAAAATCATTAAGGTTGGAAAAGACCTCCAAGATGGAGTGCTCCTCATGGAGTCCAACCTTTGAACATCACCATACCAAGTAAACCATAGCACTAAGTGCTACATCCAGTCATTTCCTGAACACTTCCAGTGATGCCACCACCTCCCTGGGCAGCCCATTCCAAAGTTTAACCACTCTTTCAGTGACAAAATTAAGTCCAACTTGAACCTCCCCTGGCTCAGCTTGATGTTGTGTTCTCATGACCTGTTGGTGACTGCCTGGAAGAAGAGGCCAAGCCCTGTCTTTCCACAGCCTCCTTTCAGGCAGTTTTAGAGAGGGATAAGGTCCCTGAGCTTCCTCTTTTCCAGACTAAACACCCCCAGCTCCCTCATCTGCTCCTCACAGGACTTGTGCTCCAGACCCTTCCCCAGCTCTGTTGTCCTTCTCTCGACACCCTTCAGCACCTCAATGTCTTTCTTGCAGTGAGGGCCCAAGAACTGAATACAGCACTCAAGATGTGCCCTCACCAGTGCCAAGTGCAGGGGGACAATCACTGCCCTGGTCCTGCTGGCCACACCATTGCTGATACAGGCCAGGATGCCATTGGCCTTCTTGGCCACCTGGGCATCATGCTCAGCCAGCTCTTGACCAACACCCCAGATCCTTTCCCACCAGGCAGCTTTCCAGCCACTCTTCCCCAAGCCTGTAGCACTGCATGGAGAGGGCAGGCAGAAGGGCAGGCAGTGCCAGTGGCACCCTACAGCTGCCTTCCCCTGACCAAGCACAGACCACGTGTGCCTTCTTGCTGCCTCTGTTTCAGCAGCCTCATAATGCAGCACAGCCTTTTGGGCAGTTGCAGAAGGGACAGAAAAGGCTCCTCGCTCCTGGATGTGGCTCGCTTGTTTTCTGTTATTCAAGTTATGACCCTTGAAGAGGTGCCCCTACGAACACTAGTCACCTTCAGCTTAAATCCTGCTGGTTTACAGAAACCTTCTTTAGACTTTATTTTTGGTTATCTTAAAATCTTTGTTTCATGGTGAATGAAGGCTATCTCCATATCTGCACTCTGCTAACATCAGGGAGTCTAACACAGCACCTATAATTTCTGAATGTTTAACATTACCACAAAAAGACGGCAGAGGATCATTGCACGGGAAAGAGATGATCCTGAAAAACCTTACTGTGTTTCATATACCTTTCGACTGTTTAAACAGCTCTCCAACATTTCTCTGTAAAATAAGGAGCTGTGTTCAACATGATGACCATGAAAGAAATCTTGCCCCGAAGAGGAGCTCATGCTTATCCAACTGAAGGCTTCTCTTAGGGCTGATATATGTGGTTGATGTTTGACAAGTCAAGCTGTAGCCTTGGCATAGCCTTTTGCTGATTCTTAAACTCAGGTTTTCTACTCCAATAGAAATATAGAAACAGCATTATCCTGAACATTTAGTTCATGGAACACTCATTCAGCCTCTCTGAAATTATTGTCCTCTCAACTTGTTTGCTTTGCCATTTCCTCTTTGTCTTTATTTACCACAGATTTACTTATTTAAACTGTTTCTTGGAACCACTAACACGCATGACACTCCTACTCTATCACATTGCTATTTTTGTTAAATTCATAATTCTTCTGCCTGTGTTATTTATTTAGGACTTTTAAACTGTATTTTAAATCATGGACTGTCCAAAAAATGGCTCATGTACCCAGCTTGCTAAGGATTTCCCCTCCTTTACTCAACTAGATGATTTAACCCTCACTTGCAGATTTAACTGCTATCTTTCTGTTAAAAGGTGTGTTTCCTTCAGGGTTGTGAAAATTACTGTACAGACTCGTTATCTGAAGAAAAAAAAAAAACTGAAATCACAGATTTTAGGAAGAACTGCAATGAAGGAAGAGTGATAGGGGTACCAGACAGTTCCTTTTCTGTTCCAAATACTTCTGAACTGTTACTATTTTATTCCCTTTAAAGAGAAAATGGGTGTGAATAAAACCCACAATAAGACATTTCTGTTGTCTGGTATCAGTCACTTCCCTTCTGTGGGTTAACATGGCACCACTAAAACTGCCTATCCTGTTGTCCCAACAAAACCAATCTGCTACTCTCCTTTGGTAATAGCTTGTCACCGGCTGCCTCTTATAGGCCAAATACCAAACAGGTCGCCAGCCATGCACTCTGGTAGTGAAAATAATATTTGCACTTACAAGTAGTAATTTATCTGGTGGTTACATGTAATTGCCTCATTTTTCCTGTGCACATCTGGCCTTGTACATGTAAATAAGAACAAGAGCAATGTTGACAACACAAAATCAGAAACAACTCTGAAGAATGGTCACTCGTAGTTCAAATTCTTTCCTCCAGAGATGCAACCCCATGTGGCCTGAAATCACTGTCAGGAAGAAAAGAGATATCTCCATCCTCCCAAGGCTAGTATTCACAATAAAAGTATGCAGGTATTTAGTAAGCACCATAGTGAATGAACCAATTCTCCTCTTTAAAGTATCTTTATTCTCCTTAATTCGTCAATAACAAAGCCATCGTAATGTACTGCATTTTCTTGAAGAAAAGAATACAGACTTTCAGAATTCTTAATCCTCCCCATTTTTCAGCCTTACAATAAGAAAGCAGTGCAGAATAATAAGAAATATGCTGGATAGCTGCTGCTGCAAACCCTTGACATTCTAGAAGGGAATTTATTGTCCAACTTATGTAAAGAAAGAAAAACTGAAATATTGATTGAAAAAGAAGAAGTATGTATATTTCTCATTCAGGCCCTGAACATCTCAGGTCTAGGATTAAAGGTCGTATCTGAGATACAAAAAGCTCTTGACACTACTGGTAGTTCACAGGTGCTTAGGGGCATCCTAGACACACGGAGAAATGGAACCAACACTCAGGATGCCTCTCCAACCCCAGGTACGTGCCCAAAGGTGTCTGAGACCTGTGAACAGGCAGCTGAAATCCATACTTCAAATACCAGTGGGATACAGGCTGCTATGGTTGCTCCCTGTTTTTCAAGAGGGCAAGTTGTTAGTGGGTATCATCCAAGTGACTTTGAAAATGCAGCTCTAGGACCTCTGGACTATCCAGGCATCAAGCTCCTTCAAACTTCACATTAGATCCCTAATTCCTTATTCCTATTTTCATGTTGCTGCAGTGGAGCTTGAAGGGACTGGGGGTAAGGATGAGCTGAAAACTGATACCCAGATTGAGGTGTGATACTGGAAACCTACAAAAGAGGAAATGTATGTGGAGGGGAAAGACAGGTTGGGCATTTTTCCTCTGAAGGATGGAGTACTCCGGGTACTTGCACCCAATGTACTGTTCACAGGGAAGTCAACAAAGGCTATATCCAAGTGTGTGACTCACCACAGATCAGAGTAGAAATAATATAAGAAAAAACCCACAAAAACCTAACGTAATAGGAAAATAAGGTTTTCTTTCAGTACAATACCAATATTTACCTGACACAGAAATGATCAGAGTAAGCAATTATCAACATCCTTTAACACAAAATAGATACAAAAGAAATGTCAATACAACACTGATTTTATTCTCTTCAAGAACTCGATATTGTATTGGAGAAGGATATTCTCCATCAAGTAGAACCTGCTACTATTTATAGTATTGCAGTTTTACATTTCAGTTTGACCACAAACACCTTTCCCAGGCACTGCTGGAGGCTAAGAACTGACTCAAAGGAAATTTTTGAAGCTGATCCTCTGCAGGCTGTCAGTGCACACTGTAGTGTTTTGAAAAGTGAATGTGTGAGCACAAATGGACATGTGGTTATTAGTGTGAATATCATTCCTTGCAATGCCTCTCTCTTCTTCCAAAGCTATCTGACAAAGGACAGGCACTCTTAATAATAACTTTTGTTGCCAACATCATATTACACCTCTTCTATTTCAGGGTATGCACAACGTGTTGCTGTTACGCTGCTTGATGGATTTCAGAATGGTTCCACTTTGGAAAATAGGCAAAAGAAACAAAACCACTTTACTGCTTTCACTTGGCTGCCAGAGGATATTTTGAGACATTTTGTAACCAGATAGTCTAGGAGGTTTCAATGAGGGCAAGAAAGAAAATAGATCTTCAGTGAAATGTAAGGATTGAAATATCATTCAGGGTACTTCATACATCGACTGAGCTCCTACGCACGGGTGACTGAAAAAGTCATTAAAAATGGTCCTCAACTGCCATATGAAGTCGATATTTTTTTTTCTGTCCATATGTTTTTGAAGATAATAACAGGATTTTCACTGTGGTTTCAATTCTCTCCAGCTGGGTAATTTGTGTGACACACTTTCAAGGCACCCACCATCTAAATAGCTGTAACTTCTGTGTTTTACTGCATCCATCACAGTTCATGTGCTAGAGCTGGAGAAAAATATTTTCATTTGACAAATTAGGCACTGCCTCCTCAAAACAATCTAATATTTATAGACATTGTGACAGACTAATGAATAGATAGATACATTTGCATAGAAGGACAAGTACTAATTTCTAGATGAAAGAACAGAATGATGTGATAAAATGTTAAAGACAGACAAATATGTCATGTAGGTTCTGATTATACCATCTGACTGTCAGAAGAAAAAGCAGTAACTTGCTAGCCGCATCTCAAGCAAACAATTCAGCAATCAAAAAGGCTTTGAACATTTCACCACAGCTTGAAGAATTTGGATTTTTGGACTCTGTTGGTACTAGTTATATTTCGTTGCTATTGGAATGGTACCTTTGAAATGATCTCTGAAAACTATCCGCATGTATCCAAGGAATCTAGCATCCCTGGATGAGGGCAATACAATTTAAACAGTAGCAAAGAAGGATATCTAACATCTAATCTTTGCTATATTATTACATAGAAGAAATCTGACCTTATTTTTTATTCAGCAGTCTCATTATTCCACCCCACATCACACACATTTTTACTGTCATCATCAGCAGGAAACTGGTATAATGGAAACAGTAAGAAGAGATAATTTAGTTTAAAAAAATCCATCATCTAATCAGTAGTAAATAAATAATGGAATATTTAAAATCTGGCAGAGTACTGTGAGAACTAAGGCATCAGTATGTTTACGTGAGGAGAGTTAGAACAACTTTTTTACTGATAGATCTTTTTATGAGCTCTAACAAAATACAATAAAGTGAAAATAACTTCATAGAGAATATGTCTATAAGATGCCTTGGGGACCCTGGCTGTGAATAAAGATAGGAAGTATGTAGAGACAGCAGCTCGGGTATTTGGTCTGTAGGGATCCCAAAGGGGCTTGATTAGCACCATAAATAGGAGGTTCTGTCATAGATGCTATTAAGATGTTTGAGAATCTTAAGGAACCTTGTTTATCAAAGAGAAATTACAGCTTTATGGATATGACTAGCCTGTCTTTGGACAAAGATAAAAATACAACATTAAAGAGTCTTTGAAGACTATTCTGCAACCCTTACTTGCACTAAGTTGCACTTAGCCTTTCAATGAGGTCACAGTGGAACAAACTTAATGTAAGAACATTGCAGTTGCAGAAATAAGCTGAATAACACAACAAAGTAGAACAGGGGCTTCCGCCTTGGCTTAGGGCAACCATTTGGAGTTGCCAACAAAGTGGAGAGAATTAACTAGGAGGCTAGCTGGCCAGGTAATGCACTGAGCCATTACTCCTTCTCCTTAATCTCTGACAGGGGACACAACACTAGACTAAACCCAGTGCTTAGTTCTTAGCATGTAAGTCAGGAGTCCCAAAGGAGAGGGTGATATTATTCCCTCAGAAGTGTAGCATTTCTTAAACACTTTGCCAACCATAGGGGGCTGTGGAGGCACAGATGAAGAGCATGTCAGCAGTGACTGGGTTTGCCAAGGTTATTCACCCTTACAGCTGCAGTGGAAGGGAGATATATCTGGCCCAGTCAGGTCTCAGAGTACAGCAGCACTTTAACGCAGTCCCTAGAGCAGACTCGCACTTCCCAGAATGGAAAGCAATTCTGTCTTGATGGCAAGATAGAGTATTGCTCATATAACACATAGAATCACAAGAAAATAATACAGCAATTATTTGCTATAAATTACCAGAACAGATGCTGCACAGACAATGCTTTCCCCATGAGTATCTTAGGCCAGAAGAGCACAGGACATCCCTAGGAGAGAAATGGGAACTAGCACCAGACTGCCCTTTCACAAGAGTATGGAACAAGTGTTATACTTAGGGACTGACCTGTGCTTGCTACACGCGTTTGAATGAGAATCATCCTGAAGACTTGTTCTTAGACTATCCCAGAGACTCAGTGTCTCTGGACTTCCCTTTAGTGAAGCCCTCACTTTCCTGTACTGCTGACTGAAGAGTTTTTCTGGTCCTTATCATGGGCTCACCACATGAACAGCCCCAGCACAACTTCTGAGTTATTGACATAATTAACTCTCTTTCTTATTATTTTCCCCATAGCGAACTTTACAGAAAATAGTATAAACATCTCTTCAATTACTAGTTTGCTAATACCCCCTCCTACATTGTCTATCTATCTCTTTTATCTATACTTTATCTTATCTTCCTGGTTAATCTCTTATCTGCCTAAAATGTCCCTGAGACCTTTTGCCTCTCAAGCACAGGCTCTATCACTGAAGCTTTTATAATTAGACCTTATCTAATTATAGATATATATTATAGTATATAATATCCTGTTTACTGAGATAGGAATTATGGTTGAATATTCTTGAGCAGCTCAAACATCCATAGATCATTGAGGTGCATTGCTGGCTTTCACTTCCAGAGACTCTTCAGTAGAATTACCTTCTGAACTGAATTTCCAGGACAAGCGAAGCTGGAGATGAGCACCTCTGAGATGCCAGCAATTTAAAACACCAGCAAAAGAGAAGAGGAGAAAAAGAAGGCTTTTGATTTTTCCAACTTTGCTGTTGTTGATGTAACTTTGTAGCAAAACAGAATTTAGATCTGTGCATAAATATTACACTGAATAAGTTATGGGAGTCACTGTGACTGTCGGCCTGAAGAGGAGGCAGGGCATCATTCTGGACATAGTTCCATCCCACTGGTATAGATATTCATTGCAAAGACACTACAGACATATTAAAACAGAACATGACACTAGGTTACGGGTGACAAAGGTTCTGGCTTCAGCACGGAGGATTCCTTTCAGCTTCAAGAACTGAAAACTCCTCCAAATCTGGCTTGCCAGCTTTTATTTAATTACTGCTCTACATTTTGAAAATCCGTATCTCTACTCTCCTTGTCCAAATATTTTGTTTTCAGCTTGCTACTTATTTTAGTTTTATTACATCCTTCAAGCCTGGTAAAGTGATCAGAAGTCCAAGCCAGAAAAAGGTCATGGATACAGTTAGCCTTGCTGTTCTGTGGAAGATCTGGCCTTGCTCCAGAAAAAAACTCCACATTTACTTCACCTTCTTAGCTACACAACCAGCAAAATACCACAAGTGTAGGGCCTGTGGTAAGCTGTGCTGCCGGTAGGGCTGACATGGAGGCAAGCCTTTCATCCTTCCCCTCAAAACCACTGTCAAATTGCAGAACTGCCTGTATCAGCCTAAACTATTGCCTGTCTGAAGCTACTCTTCCATCCCTGTCAGTTGTACTCAATCCTTCGCTGATGTGAAGGGTATGAACAGATCTGGAAACTAACTGGATATGAAGTGAGCTATATTTTCTTTCTCTGCATACTTGAGGATTTTTGCATCTTCTTTTTGGCCTTCATTTTCTCCTGAAACCCAGAAGAAAAAAAAATAAATCAGTAGAATAACAAGTACAATGGAAGTCTAAATCGCTTGACTTGAAATTTGACACATATTAATGTCTTGACAGAAGGTTCACCCAGCACTACAATTCAGGATACAGAAACAAATATCACATACACTCAAACAGGTCTTGAATGCCTGCCAAAATATTGGTTATCTTGCAGACTCAAAAACTTCTGGGAGCAATCCTGAGAATGCTGACTGAGGTCAGTATCTCAGCACACAGAGGGAAGTTTGTAACTCAGCCAAGAACCAGCACTGCAGGACTGGAGCAAGTTCTTAATTACTCTCTATAGGCACCCCTTTGAATCCTGAGAGCTGTTTGGCTGCAGTCTCAAAGCACCCCTAGTCGGGCAGGGCGTTTTGGGTCTGCCTGAGCCTTATTTTTGATTTGGGTCTTCTCTATTTCTGGTGATACGGGCACAGCCCACATACATGGTGTTGCTTGAGGGCATGAGGTAAGCCTCCATGCACTTGCCTTCCTCTCCCATGGGTGCAGCAATGTCTTCTTGAACACAAAAGCAGCAGATCAAGGTGGGGTGATCTTGGGATCACCCTCTCTCTCACCCCACACTGGGTCCTTAAGGAATTGTCATCTTTCCTTAGGCCTATATGTAGTATCTCCTGGATCACTGTCCTTGTGATCATGGCAGCATTCCAGGGGCAAAAACCTAGCTTCCATGCATGTGGCTTAGGATCCAAAAGTTACACCCTTTCATCAAAATCCCCAAAGTCTCAAGAAAAATTGGTCAACTAAGTAGCACCAAGTGAATCTGTTTCTCTAGCACAGAGTGAACACGTGGTTGTTACATTCCCAAGATGATCACTTCATATTCCATCTCAAACACAATGGGTTTGATAGCAATATCCAGTGCTGTGTTCTGATTATAAATACACAGGCAACAACTAACCTACTAATTAGCCTTTCTACAGCTTTAATTTAATATCTAGCAGATAAGGTTGAGCTTGTGAACATGCTGTGCTCAGGCGGAGCCACAAGTGCAAAAGCCTGCAGGGCTACATTGTCAGCTGCTATTCCAATGTTGTTGCTGACCCTAAGTGATTTGTTGTCTTTGACAATACAAAATGCATAGAAGCTATAAGCTCCAAGAAAGAATCTGCTTCTTTATTTCTATAAAAATCTCTAGCAACTCTGCATATGTTAAAAAGAAACAAAAAAAAAACTCCCAAAAACCAACAAAACACAAATACTTTAAGAGGTTGCATACACATCTTTGGAAGTAGGCTGGCAAAAAGCAAGAAAAAATCTACTTTGCCTTTATGTTCAAAAGGCAAGTATCCCTCAAATCACTCTCTTCTGTTTCTGCATACAACTTTGTTTGAATAAAGACTGGTTAACTAATCCTGGTGATTAACTCAAAGATCTGCCATTATCACACATATAGAGAACTTGAGAACTAAATGAACTATCATTCTGGAGTAAATACTCCCATTTCTCACGTGTACATGGTACCCAATCCTATCTTCATGGGGAGCTGACAGATCCCAGGGATATTTTACAAAACTTTATTAAATTCTGAAGAAAATATGATTGCAAAGTGTTCATTCTCCACTATAAAATAGCACAGTCTTAAGCAAAGATGAGACAGGCATCTCACCCTTATTTTATTCCCTTAAGCAAACTTCAGTATTTTTTAATAAATTAATTGTTAATTAAGGATTAAGAACACTGTCTTTCATGAGGCACCTCAGCTTCTAGCACGTATGTTCCTAAATCTAGATGTATTTGGTGAACTGACCTGTTTATTGTAAACTTTTCCCCAATATTTGTGTATATTGCATAAATTCCTACCACTTAGGATTTCTGTTGCTCTGCAGCTTAATGGAAGTGCGCTGGAAACTCATGAGATTTTTTTAATTCCTGCTGAATTTCAAGCTGGCAAGAAGAACAAAATGATCCATTGTGAGCAGTATATAAAACATATAACATATGTAAATATCAGTCCATAAAGATAGAAAAAACACACACATTTATGGAGAGATGCTGATGATAGTTATTAATGATACAGCCAGTTGACAATCAATCTGACTGCCTTCTGTGGACTCATAAGAATGTGAAAAGAGCAAGGCAGACTGAAACAAACTCTGTGGATATTTTAGCATTTTAAATAACTGTTTATCAAAAAACCCAAATAAATTTCATTGTCTGGCTGGATTCAATGTTTGGAATGTCTGGGTTCACTTTCTAGGTTGTGTGATTGCTTTCAACCCCTATAGGAGCCAAAGTAATATGACAGATGGAACTGGTAGTGGAAAAAGTAAGGATTGACAGGCAATCTGTTGGAAATGAGATGTTTCAAGAGAAAGTCAGTCCATCATTATTGCAGAAAGCAAGTGACCAAAAAAAAAAAGGGTTCATGACAGGACTGTGAACAGGAAATTAGGTGAGGTAAAAGAGGTTCCTATGAAAGAGGTTTCTTTCATAGAAACACAAGAGAATAACTTCCATATTTTTTTCTTCATGCTATTAAATGCATTTAAGGTAGCTGTACAGACAATTAGTAAGAACCCAACCCAGAATGCAGAGCTCAGCCAAGCTGACTGCACACAGACTCTGGGTAGCTTGCATAGAGCTGCTTGTGGAAAACAAAAGTCAGAGTAAGGCAAACGTGGCTCTCTTTTAGCATGAAGGTTGCAAAAATTGAAAATTTAAAACTCTTGCCTCTTGCTAGCTCTCTGCTACTCTTAAAAAACAATTTTAAAGTACTCTAAAAGTCCCTTTTTATTTCTAAAGACGAAAAGTAAAGTTACTTTTTTTATATATGGAAACACCAGCAGAGACAGTAGAAACATGATGCCCACTGCTGACTCCCTGATATGTACCATGCCTTGGACAGGTGATGGCAGACAAATATTGGATGACAATTACTTCCAATTCCTAAATATTTTTCATTCCTCAAAATGATATACTGCTGCGTGCTTATATTCCACAGTGGCCCCATACAAACATGCACTGTTTGTTTTTCAACTACTTTCAAATCCCTTGCATTCCAGCTAAAAACACTGATAGCCCAATGGACTTAGCCAATAGTACCGAATTTGCAAAATAAAAATTTATTTGTTTTCCTTTTTTTCCCCTTTTCTCTCACTCTCTTTTTCCACCGCATTCTTCAGGAGGCAGATATGAGAGCCTGCATTTTTAAATTCTAAATGAAGAACTCAGTTTTCACACTGAAACCATTTTTCATGCTGAGGTTTTGTATTCACTTCAGTAGCTGCACAGAGTGTAAAAGAGAAGATCAAAGTGGAATAATCAGTAGAGTACAGCAGTAAGTCTGAGTTCAGTTCACAGGGATGGAGCTACAAGACTCTGAACAACCCACCCATAAAAGCAGAGTTTTTCTGCCCTTTCACCATGACATTACAGTGAAACATTTTAACAGACCCCTGAGAATATCTCAGATGTGCAACTCTGTCAGAGTGCACTGATGGGAGCCAAAACATACATTGGAAAACATGTATGGTCACACTCTCCTACCTTGAACAGGCCTCATAGAGATTTGCTCTCCAAAAATATGAGAATATACTTCTCCAAACCAAGAAGTAATAGAAAATTGAAACAGAAAATAAAGTGTGAAGTAATTTTGTGCTTTCTCTTGACCCCAGGGAAGATCACCCTCGCCTATGTCACCTTGACTGGTAGAATGGAGTCAGGAACGCTAGACAGATTTGTAAGAAGTATTTCATAAGAATAATGGAAATAATAGGGAATATTGGGTGAATAATGATTCTTAATAATGAGAATAATTGTGTGGGAGCACCTATAAGGTTTTTCTTTCTTTGCTGTTTGTCTGTGGTGTTTCTGTCCAGGACGGCTGGGACGGAGACGAGAGATCTCTGAAGTCAGGTCTTAGAGCATGAGGTTTATTGTGAAAGAGCAGGGGTGCAGGGGACCTGCTAGGAGCTGCCAGACGCAGCTTGGAGCAGGTCGGAGAGCAGAGAAGAAGGATGCAGAGTGCAGAATAGAACAGAATGCAGGATACAGAATCAGAATACAGAATCAGAATACAGAATACCTTTTTTCCCGTTTACATCTCAATAAATCATCTTCTGTGCTGAATATTCTAACTTACATTAACCAATCTAGAACAAGCTACAAATCCTATAGCGTTTACATACAGCCTATAAGAATCATTGCATTACCATATGGCGTTATATTTTAAACCCTAAAAACTGCTTTTTGGACCCTCTGCCAAGTTGGCAGGGTCTGCTCTGACCCTTGGACTTTTCTGCAAGCAGAGGGTATTGTTTCATCAAAGGGGATTACCTTCAGTCGTCTATACCATTGTTTTTCAGTAATTCAGTAACTGGGGTTTGGCATTTCAAAGTTTGTTTTCATTTCAATCTTGCCTAGAGTTTCCATACTCTCAGCATGTTTTGCAAGGTACTTATATTTATATGGCTTTCTTATTTCATTGACCCCAACAAGCACCACTATTTTCTCATCTGAAAAGTAAAAAAAAATCACACAATTTCTCATTGAGTATATCCAGCATCAAAAACTTAAGGATCACCAATGCTTTTTTCCTGATTAGATAAAGAACAGTCTTCAGTTTGTTATCAATTATTTTTACCTTATTTTGGACAAAGCAAGAAGCTGAAGCCTCTCTAATCTCCCACAATATGATTTGTCTGGAGGAAAAGCATACTTGCAGCTTGTCACCTCCCCACTGTTGCTGGCATATCTTGCATAGCAGAGCAATGGGCAGAAGAAAGGATGAGAGGCAAATGCTGCATCTGTCCCTGGGGCACAGTTTAGTGAAGCAGTGAAGCCTCCAATTCCCTGGCCTTAGCAAAATTCTCAGTACAAGTGGCATCATTCCCTCTCAAGTTTTGTGCCTAACTGCACTTAGATGAAACATCTCTCACAGGATCATCCTTTGACTCCCTGGTCAGCTGTTACACTGGCTCCCTATGAGGCAGCATTGAAGGACTTCTAGGATCAAAGGGAGGAGAAAGGAAGAAGAGAACATCTACACTTTTTCTCTCTTCTTGCTCCCCAATTTTTTATCCTGGTTTACTTTCTTGTGCTCACGGTGTCCTTCATTTCACTTCCCAGATGGATATTTCCCTTCACCACTGTCTGACATGAATTCAGTCTGTTGGCCTCCAAAGTAGAAACAAAATTAACTGCTCAAAATTTTACGGATTACCTTGGAGCTCCTGGGACTGTGAAAAATATCCTTTTCCAAAGCAGTGCTTTCAGTGAGACCCTCAGTCCTCCGCCAGGAATAGCAAATGACTTAAAGTCTGAATATGGGGTTCACTGTCAGAGGTAATTAAATCTGAGTCTCAGCTAAATTCTCTCTATGGATCTGGAAATGAATAAATGTAGTATCAAAATGAAATGTGTTGTGCCTGCTCACACTTTGTGCCTCTTCTGTAAAGTGGTAGAAAGACCCTGCCCCATTCCATGCACTTTTATAGGACACAAGTAAGAATACAGCATTAACTTTTACAAAAAGGCACAAATTACAGGGGGCCTTCAGGTCTTTCTAATGCTGAAGTTACTGATAAATGCTACATCCATATGCAGAAGGAGTACAAGTCCCCTGCACTGAGCCCGAAGACCTGACTAAACCCAGACTACTAAGTGGCTCCTCTCTACTGTGCTGCTACAACAGACAAGGGGTGGAGCGAAAGGAGGTTTGGAGAACTCCTCTTCTGGCTTGAAAAACCTAATTAAGACCCTACTGCAAAATTATCTTATTTGCTAGGAATTATTTCTTGTGAGCTGTGCCGAGTGTAATGTATGCTTGCTTTCTTTTATAGCTGCAGTGCTGATGTACTAAAGGAAGTGATGGAAATTTTGTGCTTCAAAATAAAGGAGTTGGCTTAACACTGATTTCTTTTCTTCACCATTTTGAAAGTTGAGGGTTTTGTTTCCCAGAGAAACCTGGAGAAGGAAAATAACACCTAGCTTATTTAAAAAAAAAAAATCATCCATTTGGATTTTGTTTTAATCAAATTAGGCCAGACCTTTTAATACATGACTGAAATTTTGCCATCTTCTTTTTTTCATTAAGTTTCTTCACATGTGTCTCTACACAGACATACACAGCAGAAGCACCATTCAGGGAATTTTTCATCCTTTTAAGAATGCAAAGCATGTAAACGAATTGTATGCTCAGATTTTTTTTTAAACATAATTTTGGGGAGTGAGTGTCTTCAGGATAAAATTCATCTCTAAGCAGATCCTAAGGGAAACCATAGATAGAACTTTAATGGGGTGTCTATATTTAGCCGGCGCTGTAATACATTCATGTGGCAACCAGCTTTATCATTATTCACAGAGTCACACGTGTAACTCTGTGAATCCGGCTCACCAAGGATTGAAATTTAATAGTAAATCATTATTCTCATACTTCAGTCCATGCCTTCAGCTGCAGTGGTCCCCCAGGTCAGGACCGTGTGCAGCACTGTGAGATACGGGCAGCTCATCAGCCTTGCACAAGCTACGGAATGAGAAGCACAGCAAGTGATGGAGCCTGGTGCCAAGATTCCTGTGCTGGTGCCAGCGGGGCTCCTTCCTGGTGTGGAACAGGTAATGCAAGTACACGACTTTGGGGACCTGTGCTAGCCTGGTTTCATGGCGTCACACTGTGCCACATGGATACCGCTCACTGCTTGGAGGCAGCTTGGGGATTTCTAACACGGTGCTGCCCTGCTCCATGGGGTAATGATTGTGCCACCTGAAACTTGGCCATTTAAATGAAGAAAGCGAATTAAAAATATCAACACCAACTCCTGACACAAACATGCTTTCTTTATTAGAAGTGTATATATTTGTAAATTGCTATTCTCTTCAGCTTTGAGAAAAAGCACAAATACGTTATCATCTGCCTTAATTTGGAGTGGGCTTTCTGGAGAGGTTTCGAATTCATATGTTAATAAGTGCAGCTCTGATATTTACACTCACAACAGAACAGACTTATCAGTTCTGTCAGACATGACTTAGTTATGAATTACTGGACTCCACACTGGTTATTTACGGTTGCAGCCCGAAGAAGGTGACCTTTCCCTTCCCTGGGAAATGCTCTGTTCCTGTGAGAAGTGCATGAAGACCTGCACTCCTTATCAAATCTAACCACACATATGGACAAAAGAATCATCCACAGAAGATAATTTATCACCTTCTGCAACTTTTTTGACTCAGAGTGTGCCATAACTTGGTAAAAACATACAATAAGTACATATTTCCCCCAAGTTTTAGACTTATTTAATCTATACTTTCAATTAAAATCAATTTAATACCTTACTTTCAGTATTCCCCATAGACAGATTTAAAGCTGCAGAATCACCTGTGTTCTCCATTCATGAAAACTGCCTTTCTCCTAGAGAGGTAGGATTTGTCCCCAGCTGAGAGTGTAGGCATCCAGCATAGCCTAATCATCAAGTCGCTTTACTCCCTCTGTAGTAAAAGGCCAGTCATGGAGCCAAGCCCTTCAGAAGACAAACCATCTGAGCTGCTCACCTTGGAACAGGGTGACTTGCCTTGGGGAGGACGCAGGATGACTGGTGAAAACCAACTGTTTAAACTCAGGAAAGATCAACATCAACAATCAACAATATCCAGTATTCCATGACTGCAAGAAAAATGAAGCAACAACGAGGCAAACGTGACCCAGAGGTAAAAGTGAAGTCAGGTATTAAAAGAATTCCAAATATTCCTGCATCTAAGTTATTTTCAGTGACTGTTGATTTCTGATGCCAAATGTGGAGTGGGGAAAACAATAACTAGGCTTTCCAGGATTAAACCCCACTGCAGATTTATGCAGTGTAAAGTTCATCCTGCGGGACACTCAAATGCTACATTGCTCAGAAAAAAATAATACTGGTCAGCAAAAAATGCACCAAAGTAATATCTTGGCAACCATGATGGCAAGCAGACAGTAGCAGCAGACCCCCTTTGGCACTGCTCAGGTGTGGAGCATGCTTACCATCATGACAGACAAAAATCCACAAGTATGATAGGGTCCTTGACCACACTTGAAGGTTTGATATTCGTTTGCAGTCACTTTTGGTTTTCCTTTCAGTAAATTAGCTTCTCACCAGTTTCCTGGCAGACTATCAAATCACTGTGTATATGATGCTCTGAGGGAGAGATCTGAGGCATCCAGGAGTTTAGGAAAAGAAAAAAACCAATTAAGTAATTTGAACTTCAGTGGGGAGGGGAAAATCTATCTTCCACTCATCCATGTAGCCACTGTGCTTCTTTATATAGGAAAATTCCATATATATTGAGTCACCCCCAGGATGTTACGCCTATGGATAGCAGAAGACATCATCTATTTGACCCTATTTTTCATAGCTCTTGTCTTTCATAAGTGTTTATGGGATAAGATTTCTCACAATTGGTTTTTGCCTTCAAGCTACTTGTTGTTGAGTTGTTGATTTTAAGTTTGAGGTAAACAGTGCAAAACTTTTTGTTGCCTAAATATTATTTTCCTTTCTGAGCAGGAGCCAAATTTAGCAGTATGGGGTCTGCACTGGGAATCAATTAACATTAATTCTCTTCAGCAATAAATTCTGATGGCAGCAATGGTTTGGGCTGGCTGACCAAGAGTTTCTCTGTGTTTCCTCCCCCAAGATAAAAGCAATGTAGAATCCAGCAATACATGTAAGCAGATCCAGTAATTTTTCCAGCAAAATTGTTTTTCAAGACTCACTTTCACTTGTTATAACCTTTTTCACACAGCTGTAGACGTCTGGTTGGCAAAACAGGACAAAACCCACACAGTGAACAGACAACAACAAAAAGGCAAAGAAATGAGAATACCCTACTGAGGGAATTTTATTAGCTATATCGTTTTCAACGGAAGCTGGCCAAAATTTAAAATTTAGGGAAAGATTAGTCATATCTACATTCAGCTTCATTATTTCTCTAAATTCGTCATGGTTAAGGCTTAGCTTATCCCTATGCCTGGTTTCCCTTGTGGGCCTGTTTTCCAAATGATGAGTAACAGTTTAGAAGTGAGTTTCATTCAAATTTCCTCACCCAATTTGCACTCTCGATTTGATCTAAAAATATTTTTAGTGGAAAGTGCTCTATAAAAGTCTCAGTCAGAGAAAGTGTCTTGATTTAACCTCAGCTGGCAACTAAGCACCTCACAGCCACTTGCTTGCTCTCCCCACGCACTCCCAGCAGGATGAGGGAGAGATTCAGAAGATCAAAAGTGAGAAAACCTATGGGTTGAGATAAAGACAGTTTAATGGGACAGAAAGGAAAGAAAATAATGATAATAATAGTAATGGTAAAAGAGGTAGAATATACAAAACAAGTGAAGCACAATGCAATTCCTCACCACCTGCCAACTGGTACCCAACCAATCCCCAAGCAGTGGCTCCCAGGCAATTTTCTCCCCAGTTTATATACTGGGCATGATGTCATATGATATGGAATATCCCTTTGGCCAGTTTGGGTCTGTTGTCCTGGCTGTGTCCCCTCCCAGTTTCTTGTGTCCCTCCAGCCTTCTCGCTGCCAGGACAGGAGAAGCTGAGATGTCCCTGACTTAGAATAAACACAGCTTAGCAACAACTAAAACATCAGTGTGTTATCATTATTCTCATACTGAATCCGAAGCACAGCACTGTACCAGCTACTAGGAAGAAAATTAACACTATCCCAGCCAAACCCAGGAGAGAGTGACCAGCACTATCTTCCTTAAGTGTAAGATTAAACTGTTTGAAATATTCTGCCCCAAGAGCCTTTGCTTCCCTTCTGAAAGAGAACTAACACTGCGTCTGTGGAAAATCCACCTTCCAAGTGGTCTTGGAGTCATAACATCTAGAAACCAAGATTGATGCAGTCCTGGATAGGCAAGCACAATGAAGAACTAGATTTCATTAGAATGTCATGAGATCAAATTGTTTCCAATTAACATTTTAAGTCTGAAAAATTGGAAATTCCTTCTTTTAAAAAAAGAAAAAATCCCTCCTTCTCCTCTACCCACCATCAGCTCTAGCAATTTTGTTTGGGCTTTAGATACTAGCTACAGAATTTTGGTGATGTTGGAAACCAGCCATTTATTCAAACAATTTTGCACATCAGAATTTTTCTGGTGCCTCATACAAATTTAGTTCACACTCTATCAGTGCTTAATTTCCTTAATAGCCTCTTGTGATGGATATGCCAATGAAATTAAAGTCAAGAACTTCAGAGCAGCTTTTGTTACTATTTTCTAAAAGATTCAAGAGCATTTGTAGACCCTGTGATGTAGTAAAGTGTACAGCTGGTTCATGATTAAAATCAGAAATAGAAGAAATAAAAACATGGTGGTTATCTGATAGCCTGTTCTCTTATTAAAATTTTGTAATCTAGATATCCCATTTAAATCCTAGTCCTTGAATATTCTCCAAGCTAACAAGAAGACTTTTCAGTGTTATGCTTTCCCATAGGCCAAGCACAGAACCCAAAGAAGCAGTATCTAAACACAGAATGATGAACATATGAAGAGATAACACTCAGCTGATACCTTCTGTCCCCAGTTTTGGGACTCCAAGGACATGAGCCCAAACTCAGAAAATTGTGTCTACTAGTATTCTGTCTATCCTCTTATGCCATACCTTTAATAAACTTAAAATTTAGCCATTTGGAGCCAGCTAATGGCTTCAAAGGAATCTGAATCAACCAAGAGGAACTCTGTCTGCACATTGGCTTCAGCCATACCCTTTTGACTGTAGGAACAGCCTGGGAGGGATTTGCTGTACAGGCAGACCATGATTCCCTAACATGAAGCAGCTCTTTTGCTCCAGCAAGAAAAAGAAAACAATAGGGGGTCTGAGGCACCTCAGGCTTCAGCAAAAGAAATCTTTGTACAGAAAATACCTTTTGCACTTATCTATGATCTGGAAGGAAAACCTCCTGCTTGTGTCAGAAGAGCTCAAATATGTTGGTGAATTGTTTTATCAGAGATGTATCTCTTGACCTTTGAAATTACAAATTACTGAATCTTGCAATTAGGGAAGACAGTAGCAACTCACCTACAACTGAGTGTTTTATAGCCAACATCAGCAAAAGTATTTTTAGATCAAATTGGAAGTGCAGTGAAAGCCTGAAGCTGACCAGAATCATAATGCAATGGAAAACCTTACACAGACACCTGTTTCAAAGAGATTCCTGACTCAATTTGCAGATCAAAGAGTGTCAGCTACTGCTGATAAGCTCTGATAAGTCCCTGGAATCCTGGATGCTTTGCAGACCCCAAACCTCTTAACATGAGAGGCTCACTTATCAGAGTTTCTTTGGGGTCTCCTGAAATTAACTGACAAAATTTCAGTGTTTAAAAGAGGATAGCTTGGGAATGAGCACTGCATTCCTTTCTCCCCAGGCCAGCACGCTCCCCCGTCACAGTTCATCTCCCAAGTGCTCAGTGAAGTAAATTAGAGAGTAAATTGAATGGTGGTTCTTATTTTTATTTCCCCAAGAATTAGTGAAACAACAGCTAGAATACACACAGACACAGATGGCTAGAAGGAGTATAATTTTTCTGTGAAGCAATTTCTCTCTCTCTCTCTTTATCTGTCACATACACGTACTCTATTTCCTCTTCTGATGACAAGACTGACCAGGGTGCTGATCAGCCACGTCGCTGATATTGACAATGACAAATCCCTTCCACAGCTCAGGAGAACCTTAAATAAATTCTCCAAAGACACTGGCAGACGTTCTCCTCCTTGCCCTGTCACTCATGGTGAAGGCTGAAAGGCCAATTAGAAATTATGCAGGGGCATTCTAGAATGGAAAGAATCTCCTTGATGGGGAATAAGTCAAGACTATAAATGGCATTTAATTCCTTCTCTTTCCTCCTTCAGTTTTAATTAGGATTAAAATGTCTCTGCCAGATATTTTGGAATTACTTTCATTTTCTTACACTATGCATGAGCTTATCTGCTTCACATTATCCTGAAAAATACTGGAGAATTAACCACTGGAAATAAAACTCTTGGAAGGCAAACACATCCCAGCAGAAAAATACAAGGCTCTATTCATTTCCCCCACCCCCTCCAGAACACGCATACATCAAAAGTTTGTGGCCAAAAAACCAACCCTAAGATCCACATCCTTTCCTGAAAACGTATTTTCATTTGATTGTAACAGAGCCCTGTTTCTGGGACAAATGACAAGCAAAATGTTGGCAAGAAGTAGAAGCTTGGGTGGTCACTTGTCAAAATTTTAAGGATTGCATTCAGCACTTCTCAGAACGAGGTGCATCATCTCCCAATAACACCTCATGTTTTATAAATACTACAGAAAAAAAGAGAACAAAAATCAGGTCACCACAAAGAAGAACTAAGTCCACCCTCAATCCAAGCTCACAGTGTTTTTCCTTGCACATCCATTCATTTCTCCCTGCCACACTTACATTTTCTGTTCCTCTCCTACCAGATTGTGCTCAGCCATTGGCACTTTTCACATTATGTAGATCCAGGGCATCATTTAAGACCCAAAACTTTGGGCCACAACCCTGAAATAGCAAGCAGCCATGTTGGAGTCTAGCAACAAACAGGACAAAGCCTAGAGGGGCTGTGGTGTGAACCACCAGCAGCCACAGGCACCCTCCACACAGCAGAGCACTGGGGTTACAATGAAATACAAGTGTTCCCCTTCAATAAGGAAAAACTTGAAAGCAACAGTCTACGTTTGCATAAGGGAAGAAAGAAAAATTTTATTATAAATCTGTGGGATTTTGGTCTAGATAGCCTTCAGAGATGGGTGTATCTGCTTGATGCTGACAGCACCTTCCATTAACTCTAGGGGAGTACAAGGCTGTGTGGGACATTAATATTTACCTTTAGGGGCTTTTACTCTGCCATAGTTATACAAATACCCACAGTAGGAACTGCTGTCATGGTGGACCCTGTAAAGAAGGCTGGGACTGTCACTCAGGCCAGCCCTGCATGCTGGATGGATCCCATGCCTGAGTGTGCAGCATCCCCTCCAAAGCACAGGCATCTCCATGCGTCCCAGTCAGCCAGGACACGTGCATCCTGTCCTGTCTGAAGGGATGTATGTTTATTGGGCAGGACTCAATCGAGGGGGGGAAGTTATGTCAAGGGAAGCGTTGCTGGTGGATTTCTGCAGGATGAATGCTTACAGGCAGTCAGTATAACAATGGTTATGAAGCAGCACAGGCAAAGACAACTCTATAGTCCTCTCAGAGAGGGCTCCAAAAGAATTTGAGACATCTTCACACTTGAGGGTGTTCAATAAACTTGTTTAGTGAGATGAGGCCAGGCACAACAGGTTTATAGTGTCTGATGATATGCTTTGACACAAGATAATAAACCAAATGGAGAAATGAGTCTACTCCAATATGACAAGTTACATGTTCCTCTAGATTAATCATTTTAGTAAGAAAAATTAACTTTTCAAAGGACATTGTTCAGAATTTGTCATAATGACTGATGATGCTTCTGTTAATTTCATAACAAATTTTGCATTTTAAAAGCCTTTTATAGTATTTTCTGCCAAATCTGGAGCTATACATCTACCTATCTAGCTACAGCTAATTTTCAGGCAGATGTAACCCCAAGAACACTCATACAGTTGAATTATTTTGAAAATATTTCCCCACATTTGTGGACAAACTGGATCTGCTGACTGAATTTTCTCCCTTCTTGAGAAGCTCATGTTGGTCCAAGTCTTTCTGTGAGGAATATCTTAGAACAAACAGAAGGAAAGAGGCAGGGAATATTCAATGTTTACCTTTCCAGGTAATGAGTAGAAAGCTTTTTAATTGATAAAACTTCCATTTTAAGTACATAGAGAATATGTTATTAGTGTTGGATTTAAGATCCAGCTTACTTTCGTGCAGGAAGATTTTGCTCCTTGACAAACAATCACACCATCTGCTTTTTTTTCTCCCAGTAAGAAAACATTAAAGCTGCAGAAATCCATTTTCCTAAATATTGCACAAGACTCAAAACTCTGGAAGACAGAAAGGGAGACTGTGAGACAATGAAATAAGGTGTCTTGAGGCAGGAGAGAGGCAAAAATACTACTAATAATTAATATTTATACAGCAGAGGTGGATTCCCTTGGACATTCTCTTAATTGTAAATTAACCTGTTAAGCAGAAATGTGGATTCTGGACTGTTGATCTCACTTGGTCTGAAAAATCCCAGTACAACTACATAACAGCTCTTTGATTGCTCACTACAGCTGATGCTGGCAAAAGTTCAAGCACTGAAAAACCCAAACAAGATGCTTTTTGATCTCTCCACCCATGTGTTTGACACAGGTGTTTATCTCTGATATGTTCACAGTGAAAAATCCATTAGCCTAAATGCTAGCAGGAGGGGTCTGTTTGGAAGCTTTTGGCACATTGGATGTTCTTCTCAGGGTGGAAAATTTCCAGTTGCAAACATTCTGCCAGTACTACTTAAAAATATCAGAGTGGTATATCATCACTGCTGTCTGTATCCCAGGTTGAGCTCTGTCGTCCCTAGGTCCTCTTGCTATCCAGTGAGGGCATCACAAACAAGACATTTGCTGTGGAATTCAAACACAGACTTGGAGGAAAGCAACTTGCCAAAAGGTTTCTGAATAGAGGAGCTGCAGAACAAACAAAAGCCCTCACAAAATATCTGCTGTCAAGCTATGGCTCCCCAGTGGCAGATCACTGTTACAGCTATTTATGTCCTAGAGAGTTAAATCAATTCGACTTGAAGTTCTTCTTTAGAAGGATTACACTTTATTCACCTTAAAATAAAAGAAACTAGCAAATATATATTAGGATGTTCTTAATTTGTTGTTCTATGTATATTTTAACCAAAACGTGAAACTATTTTCTGTAAGTTGAGAAAAAACCTTAATTCAGACAGGTCAAGACTTTAATGTCCAATGGCTCCAGGGTTTTTAGTGCCTGGTGAAAGATGCTTACAGTTCAGCCTTCAAGGTTTGAACAGCTGGTACTGTAGGGCATATCCCGGGAGGCACAGCCAGCCTTCCTAACCCCAAAGCATCTTTCTAGCTACTCAGTCACGTTGTCTCAAAAATTAGGTGTTATTTTTCCCTCTGGCAGCAGTCCTGGCTTCTGCCTTACCCACACATTATTCACTCCAATTTCCATTGCAAAATCATCATGGGATTGACTTTTTGCTCTTATTAGCACAGAAAAACTAAGGTAAAGCACGGAGTACCTGAAATCCTTACAGATTTAATAATAGATTATTAAAGTTGGCAGGCGTGCCATGGAAATTTTCAGAATACTTAGCCTCTTTTGTAAACCAAAGGCTAATATATGACCCAAACAATTATAGTCTGTGAACTTTCACAGACAGCCTAAAGGCAGCTGTAGCAGGTAAGACAGAGCAACAATTTGGAAAGAGCAGCAGGCAGTCAAGCACTGTCTGTCAGGATAAAGCTTCTCTTAGTTCATTAGGATCAAGAGGGAATCAGATAATTGGAATGCACTTGCACATGCATTCAGCTTTTGAAAACACATTTCAGCAAATGTTTTCTCCTAGACACAGTATCACACTGATAAAGCAAATCTTTTCTTAGTTCTTGTTCAAGTGAGGCAGGAAAGAAGGAAGACGAGGTAAGTTATCCCTTATAAAATATCAACCCACCTGCACCAAAAACAGTCCTAAAGACCTTGAATGAGAAGTGTCTGGGTTTGCATTAAACTCTGCTCAGCAGTTGCAAAATAAGGGGTAAAAAGAGAAAATTAAAAACAACAGTGGCTAGGGAAGGACAAAGCAAGAAAACTGTGACAGGAACACAGAAAAGGGTGGGCAAAACCACTTCAGACTTTCTGGCAAATGCACCATGTCATTTCTGTAATAGTGAAACAAAAGTTACTTAAAAAAAAAAAAAAAAGGAAAAAGAAAAAAAAAAGCAGTGTTTACAATTATATGAAGCCAGACTTGAATAAACAAGTAGAACAATAGTGTGATTCCTTCCAAAGAAAATGAGATGTCTCTTTTTTTATCCTCTTTCTGCTGTTTTACTGAGGCTTAGGAAAAACAGAAAGTTGAAAGCTAGCTCATCTACTGGTCTGTTTGCCTCACAAATATGGGGGACAAAGAATGGGTTTCTGAACTTATCCTAGAAGGGAGGGGAGGGGGAAGAAAAGCTAAGCAGCAGCTCCCCCAGACCACTAACAAGGATGAGAGAGATCTTAACCCAGACAGAACCAGTGTCATGAGAAAGCACTTGCTAATTCATTTTAGAAATCTGGTGTTGACACACAGTGCTCGTGTTGACACACACCAAACCAAATGAGGGAAACTAGAAAATACAATGTGGGGAAAATAAAAAAAAAATTACATGTTAACAAATACTTTTTTATTTTTAAATAATATATGTATTGTTATAATTTAATCAAATTATTTACATACTTTTAAAAAATAAATAGAATATTACTCTTTTCCCTTTGGGTCTCTTCTTTTGCATGCTTATCTTCATGAGAGGCAGGACTCTGTGATCCTGTATTGGGGTTATCGCAGTGAAAGACCACCACAGAAGTATCTGAATCAGGAGATGCTGTTAGTCATCCTGATAACTCACTGAATCAGCCTGCAAACCCAGACCAAAAAAATCCCATTTCACTAGAAATGGTTCTACTGAATTAAACTCAACTTCTGAAAAGTCAAAGGAGATTTTATTTTTATAAACATATATGTATACGCGTATACACACACACATATACATGGCAGATGGTTTCACCGCAGTGCCTCCTGTGTCTGAAGAGATATTTTATGGTAACCAATGCACACAATCTTCCTCAGAATATAATATCAGTGATATACTGTGATTCACACTCTCACATTATTCAGCACAGAATATTCACTGAAAATTTTCTTTCACTAATTTCCCACACAACTTTAGTTACAGGCACAATAGTTACAGGCAATAAATAAATAATACACTTTGCTGACATTAATAAGCTTAAGTATTACTTGCTTACCTATATGATCTCTAACACAAGTCCTTTTAAAAATCTAAAATTATTGTTTCCCCAATAGCCTTAACCAACCAAAATAATACTTCAAATTTATATAATATAAATCTCTACCATCCTCTGCCAGGTATTTCTGGATAAATAAGTCTTTATTTCTTCAGTTCAGAATAGTCAAGGCAGTGCAACATCATTGCATATAAATGCCTACTTCTAGCACATAAAACTGTGAATTTATATGATAAGTTTAGAATATCATTATAAAAAGGGAGCCATGGGACACATCCTGCTATCAGCCACAACATTTTAAGCCTGCAATGAACCTGAATGGAGTTTCTCCAGATTTACACAAGATTAACATAGGTGGTGTATGGCTCATTTTCTTGTTATGATTTCTATGTAGTGAAATGAGTACAGAGGAGTTTAGGCAAAAGTCATGCATAATAAATTGCCTTTTTATTTTTTCCATCAAGAGAGATACTATAAAGAAAAGAGTACATTTTATATACTGTATTAGCCTGGGTGAAACTAATAACTTAACTTAAGAGTAATTGTGTAAAATAACAATAAAATACAGATGTATTCTCAGGCCGGCATTTCAAAGGAGTCTAATAACACAGTCTATGGAGAGAGCTTGCTCTTACAGCCCATGTCCCACAGGACCTGAGAATCATTTCTGAAGGTTGTTTTTCTTAGCTTTTGTACGCTCCTGTTGTTGGCAGCCTTCAGCTACGTGCACAAGGATTCCCACAACACCCAAAAAGATTTGAATGTATGGAGTATAAACACATTGAAAAGGGAATCAAGAGATGGGTCGAGTTTCCACCTCTGCCACAGGTAGCTGTGTGATCTTCACTAAGTCACTTTTGTTTCTGGTTCCCCTTTCATTGCAACCATCAACATGGTCAAGAAAATGGGTCCTCATGATCATTCAATAAGTAGTGGAAGATCCCAGAGCTCAATCTGCAGCTTGCACACTGAGCTACCTGCACGAAATGCATTCCTCAACTCTTAGCCTGGGCGCAAGAGTGCAGGGCCAACAGAAATCACCAGAGAATAAGGGTCTATGAGGATGGTCATGTTCACATGGTTGTGTGAAAATACAGGGTAGATGGATTGTAATATCCCAGTAAATTTACATTCTGCTTATTGATGGGGAAAAAGCCTTTACAGTAGGAGGGTTTTGTAAGCAGGATCACTTGAATTATGAAAACAGATACATTGTTTGGTACAGATTTATTACTACCTTTACTATTAATGCTTCAGGGCCACCACCACATAAATGTGTTTATCAACCATTCATTAATGCAGATCATTACAATAAAATGATGCACTTGTGCTCTGTTAAACCATTACTTAGTGTTTCCTCAACATTCTCTCACATGTGCTTTAAATCAGGTTGTTGAAAATACTTGTAATAAATTCCTAAACCACGAGCGGTCATAAAGTCGTTTACACACACAGAGCCTGTTTTGCTGTGTCTGGTCCTCTAAATCATCAGGCCATATTTCTTGAACTCTAGGAAAAATACTTGTTAGTCGTAAAGTGTGCCCAGTGGATACGTGTCATTTCAGCTTTAAAATACCCTAATCCATTATGGTGACAACATATATATTATTTCTAACAGGCTGAAAAAGAATCTTAAAATGATTTAATTAGAGGCATCTGAATTAAAACATCAGAAGTGTAGTAAGAGACTGAAAGTGCCTGTGGTTCACAGAAACCCTGGATAACAATATGGAAAGACTCCTTTGAGACTTGAATAGATAATAAGAACATTAAGAAAGCTTCCCTTGTATGTTTTCAAGCTGTTGCTGAAAGGGTTTCCCAGTTAGGAGAAAAAGCCTCATTTAATTAAAATTCAGTCTAAATATCCTGTTTACTTCTAGCTGTAAAGGTCTTGCACTATGAAGACAAACACAGTCTACTATTATCAAAACCAACTGCTTTATAATTTATAAATGGAAGGTGAGAATAGGTAGATGTACACAGAACATTGTGTTTCCAATATATTGCTGTGTTTTAAGGCCATAAAAGAATGATCTGGTATTCAAGCTGTCCAAAAAATAATTTGCAATTCAGTACATTGTATTTTAATCAATAAATAATCATGAACAAAGGAGGACATGATTTCTCATGTAACTAGCCACTTCTGGGTTTCAGGGAACAGCTCCCTTTCATGGATGCTGAATATAAAAAAAAAAAAAAAAGCAGAAAACATAAACAACCAAGAGCTTTGCAGTGTGAATGTTATCCCACTGTTTTGAGGTGAGGCTTTGAATTACATGGAGAAAAAAAGAGAAAAAAAAGTAAAAACAAAAAGAAAAAAAAAGAAAGAGAAAGAACCTTTTCATCATTTTCTGATAAATTTTATGGTAAACTTTTATCTTAGAATCACAGCATACCCTGAGTTAGAAGGGACCCACAAGGGTCATAGAGTCCAGCTCCTGGCCCCGCACAGAACAATCGCCAGGAGTCACATCATGAGCCTGAGAGTGTTGTGCAAATGCTTCTTGAACTCTGTCAGGCTTAGTGCTGTGATCACTTCCCTGGGGAGCCTGTTCCAGTGCCCAGCAATCCTCCTGGTGAAAAACCTTTTTCTAATATCCAACCCAAGTCTTTCCTGACACAACTTCAGGCCATTCCCTCAGGTCCTGTCACTGGTCATTACAGGGAAGAGATCAGTGTCTGCCCCTCTTCTTCCCCTCATTAGGCAGCTGTAAAGTGCAACGAGTCTTCCCTTGGTCTCCTCCAGTGAGGAGGACAAGCCAAATGTCCTCAGCCACTCTTCATATATCTTCCCCTCCAGACCCTTCACCAACTTTTTTTGCCCTCCTTTGGATGCTCTCTAACAGCTTTGTTTCTTTCTTACATTGTGACACCCAAAACTGCACACAGTATTCAAGGTGAGGCCACCCCAGTGCAGGGCAGAGTGGGACAATCCCCTCCCTTGCCCAGCTGGCCATGCTGTGCCTGATGCACCCCAGAACACGCTTGGCCCTCCTGGCTGCCAGGGCACTGCTAACTCATGTTCAGCTGGCCATGGACCAGGATCCTCAGGTCCCTTTCCCCAGCGCTGCTCTCCAGCCTCTCATTCCCCAGTCTGTCCGTACATCCAAGGTTGCCGCATCCCAGGTGCAGAATTCCCCACTTGTCTTTGTTGAACTTCACACGGTTGATGATTGCTCTGCCCTCTAATTTGTCGAGGTCTCTCTGCAGGGCCTCTCTAACTTTCAGGGAGTCAACAGCTCCACCCAATTTTTTATCAACAGCAAATTTACTTAGTATTCCTTCTGGTCCTGCATCCAAATTGTTTATGAAGATGTTGAATAGCACTGGGCCTACGATGGAGCCCTGAAGAACCCCACTGCTGTTGGGAAAATAAAAGCCGTATTTGTTTACTCTTACTGTACTGTCGGTTTCAGCCACTTCCTATACACAAGCTATTTCCAAACTGGTTATCTGCTCAAGGAATTACTTTTCTCTTGTAAAATAGTGTTATTTTAATCACTGCATGTATTTGTGCCATGTCTTGCCTCACTAGTGCTGCGCAGACATAAAGCACAGTGGGAAAGAGGAGAACCACCTGTACACCCAGGTACAGCCATGACTATAACCTCCTTTAAATGAGAAAACACCCTCCCAGAAAGTTGCTCCACTTGTTTCATTCAACCGCAGTCAACTAAAACAGATAGCTCTGCTTCTCCTGGCAGTGTTGCCATGGTAGTCCCAGGCTCCCTGCAGTCCTGAAACCTATCCAGGGGGATGTGGAAGTGCTTACACAGTTTAGCTGGAGCACAGAGTGGGATGCTGCTGCAGCTTCCCTCAGGCTTGTGCAGAGGTGCCCAATATAGTGATACCAAAGCTTGTTTGAGAAAAGGTGCTCTGCACCACCTACTTGCCAGCCATATCCGAACTGAGCCTCGGCCACCTAGCTCTCACCAACCCACCTGACAGCCCGTGCAAGCTCCAAGCCATCTCTGTACCTCCAGCAATAGCAGGCTGAAGGGACTGTGCATCGTGGAAAGAGTCCTCACTGAGTTGTCCTCAGTGGCAAGATTTCAGCAGAGCCTGCATTTCACCCCTGCTCACGGATGAGAGGTGGGAGGATGGAATGGGATGCAGGGTAGATGAGTAGCTACCAACAGTTACTCTCTGGGCCTCCCACGTGGAAAAACAGCAAAGCTGCTAAAAGGAGATTCCATCTGCTCCTGGTAGGGAGCGCAAACATAAATAACACCGTATGGCCAATGTTATCCAAGGCAGCTGTTGGATCTAAAAGAATCCTAATACTACAGTATTTGGCAGTCTGCACAGAGTATTTAAGAAGAAGATCTTAAAGAATTCTAAATTTAGTTTTTAAGCTAATGTAAACGTGAATATTTTCTGTGCAAATATAGAAGTGGGGAAAAGCTACTGCAACACTTTGTAAAAAAATCCCTCTTTGGTATCACTGAGCAGTAACATTTTACCAAAATAGACCCAAATATCTCTATACAGGCAGATTGGTGTAAGTAGGTAACAGAGGGTATTTTCTTCATGCACTTCAGATTCAGCCTTGTCACACAATAACCTGTTTGCCACTGTACTCAACCTGTGTAAAGACTCTGGATGATGGCTGAGAATTAAAAATCAGCTTTGATAATTTCCTAGTTCCTGAGCTAGAGAAAAAAAACCTGTATCATGCAAATATTGTTCCCTTGGAACCACATTTATGTAGCTGCTGATGAGCAAAGAGAGAAAATGCTGTTCTTTCCTGGTTTTTTATGAAGTAGCACAAATCCTGGGCTACAATTCTTCTGTAGCTGTGTCAAGTGATGGGATAACCATTTGCTCCAAACAATATGAATGATGAAATGGGGGGGACACCAAACCAAAAACAGAAAGGGAAAAAAAACCCCAACAAAACAGCAGTTCTCCATTTTAAAAGGAACATATCATCACATTTGTGTGTACAAAAATATCTTAACACGAAGATCACTTCTAGAAGATCTCTGCATTTTACAAAAATCTAATAAAACACTGCTTCATATTTTCCCATCCAGAGAAATATTACATGTCAGTTTCTAAACATCACTTTGAAAGACCTCCTAATATAGGGTTTGATTTAGCAGAGCTGTTCAGCATGCAAGAGACCATAAGTGTATACATAGGTGTGGGTTTATTATTGAAGATGAAAAGGACATACAAACAAGTGCTTAGCTGAACTGCAGCTGTAGTGAATTCTTTTCAGAAACTGCTGCCTAACAAGAACATTAAGTGGGTCATCTCTTTCTCTCCATCTTCTCCCCTCCCTTTCATCAGGCTGTATCAACTTTGATTAGAACTGAGTGACTAATGTTTCTTTGATAGATTTAAACTTTTGCTTTACATGACTAGTTTGTATATAGCTTCTGCTGTAGTTCTAAAAGACACCTATTATTTTTTATCCCCGTGCAGGAAAAGAGAAGACTAAAAGACCTGACTTTCCTGACTTCTACTAATCTATTCTTTAACTGCAACTACCAGAAAGAGATGTGTAGACAATCATTCATGCCACTGATTTTCCGAAACTTCTTTGCTCTGGTGTTTGACACACAGCATGAGTGATTTCCAATTAACTCAAAGGATTTTTTTCTTCCTAAGTGTATGAATGAAGCCCATGGGAAAGAGAAGAACCTTCATAGCTATTGAACGGTGACTGTTAAGTACTATTGTTTGTTGTGCCTATTCCAGCAACCAGAGATGACAATAAAATAAGGTATGCTGTCAAGTATGTCCAAATGTTTTGTCATGCTTGACATGCCATTAGATGGTTTAAAAAACACACAGAATCTGCAAGTGATGCAGTATAGAGCTGCTAACTTCCCAGGAGAAGATCTGGGAACATACCGTTGAGGCAGTTGTAGACTCAGAATTCCAAATTTTCTCTTACTGACATTCATTTCCATTCTGTGGTATTTCTTTTTTTTGTTGTTTGTTTTCTGTCAATTTTAAAGCAAACAAAAACCCAAAAACCCCCCAAAAAAAACCAACCAAAAAAAACCCCCAACCAACCAAAAATCAAAAAACCCACAAAAAAAATCACCACCCAAAAAAAATCCTCAAAAAACTCCAGAAAAACAAACAAATTTAAGACCAAGAAGGGTTTCATCACTCTCTGGATAGCTATTTTCTGCTAAATTTTACCCCAGACCTCCTGCATCCCAGTATAGAGCTAATGACAGACACAAATAGAAGCATGTATTTGTATTTTATTTTGAAGTATTTTCAGTTTGTGTTGCAATGTTCCATTATTGCCTTCCCTCATTGCTCCTTTCCTCAGTGTGTGATTTTCATTCTTGCCTGTAACGGCCAAGGACAGCAGTGTAGTTTCTTTTGTTCTTTTTCATTTCCTTCATAGAATATACCAGTTGAATTGCAGTTTATTTTTAGTGCTGGCCACCCTTTAGGGTGAGAACATTTGCTCAGACACAATCAAGAAAACACAGATGATGATACACTCAAGACCTGTAATGGAAGTACCTGTTTATACACTGACACATCACAATTTAAAGATGCATTGAGAGTAATTTGTTACCCAGGGTCACTCACTACAACAGCAGAGCTAGAGAAAAACAAGGACCAAATCTAGTCTACGAGGCATTTCTAGAAGAAACACTATCAATAATATTAAACATTAAATCTTCTAAAAAAAGTCATTGAGATACCTGATTTGGATCTCGAGGAGCATTAGAAATTGAGTCAGTGCTAATAGAAGGAGCAGACATCTCATTGTCTACAGGCACCATTGTCGGAAAAGGTACATGTATTTGGAAAGAAACCAGCAGCTAATCAGACGTCCCAGTTTAGACAGAGCCTCTGAATGAGTACTTGAATGAGAAGACTTAGAATGAACTTCTGGAAGAGACAGCTAAGTTGCCATTAGCATCAGCTGCCCAGATTGCTTTCTGAAATTCTCTGACCTGCTGAAGCAGCTCAGTTATGCCTGGAAGTAAAATAGCCCAGTCTTCCCCCAAACCACCTGTCATTCAGCTCCCAGGTTCATTAGCACAAACAAGGAAAATTTGCACTTCCTCGAGGCAAATCTCAGTTTGCCTGAGACACATCCACCAACAGATGCAGGAGCAGCATCTCACAGCTCCTGAAAGCTCTGCTCAGTATTTATTTCTCAACTGTTTATGCAGTTATAACACACAAGGGCTTGGTGAAGTACTTACAGCCACTTGAATATCTTTTTAAGTTAAGTAATCAGATGTCATCAGAATGCAAACAAAGGAAATGATGGAAGCTTTCACTGAGGGGTTTTGTCTTACCTTTCCCATCCTCTCAAACATTAAACATCTTGAAAAATGCTTGACAAACTCTCATGTCATACTAAGCTTCTTCCTTCTTATGATACTATCAGAAATATTAAACCCCAAAAGTAACTGTCCAATTTTATCTCCTTCAGACTACTACAGTTGAGATCTATTTTTGGCTTCAGCTTTTTAAGTTAAAAGAGACTTTTAGAAAGCTTCCTGTGTGAGCTTCTCGATGAGAAATATTCAATAAGATCCTGTTATTTTTATTTCTCTTGGTCCCTTTTTTCAGCTACAACAACAGCTTAGCTGGAGCTAAATGAGTTTCCCAGGAATTATTGCACATTCAAAACCTGGCTTCCCGTGGCAAGGCTGCCACGTGCCCTTGATTTCCCAGACATAGCCTCTCTTTTCACTCTTCTAATCCCAGGTCCACCTGTTTTCCCAGACAAACAGGGGCAAGAGAAGTATCCTTAAGTGTGGCCTGATGGATCTCAAAGTCCCATCTGGGATGGGATATTTTACAAAGAAAATAAAAAGAAAATAAAAGTTAAAAGAAAATGTCACAAAAGAGGAGTTTAACTTCTGGTACCCTGGTATGATACCTGTTCTCAGCTTGACCTGGGGGAAACAAGGTGGCTGTGGTTATATTACAGATTTTTAAAATTTTTTAAGTAAGTTTCAATAAAACCTCCAGGAAGCATAAAATCGTTTAATTTCTGGCATCTAACTTAAACCTCATTTTCTTCTCTTGCTGTGGCCCCCAAGGTGAGCTGTTAGGGTGCCCTGCATTGCCAAGGCACAGCAGTTGGCAACTGCACTTTGAGCAGCTGGTCCCCAGCCCACCAAGCCACGGGCTCTGGCGAACTCCCCCTTTCATATTCACCAAAACTGCAAATAAAATCACATGTTCCCTTTAGCCGTTACAACAATGGGCACAGGGATCTCCAGCAAAGGACAGCCCAGAGACAGCAACACTTCAAACCACAGCACTCCACACCATGGATGTGAGTCAGAGTCTGCAGAAGGCGGTCATAACAAGCCAACTCACTCTGGAACATTTTCCCTACTTTTGTCACAATATGGGTTTTGATTTAGGAGAATCTACACAGAATGACATGTGGGCTTCTCGATTTCCACCCTCCCAAAAACATTAACTATCTATCCAGTGTGGTTTCCCAGCACTGTTTTCTGCAGGAAACATCCTCTGATGCAGCATCATGGTTCCTCTGCCACTGTTCTTGGCCAAACAACTTGAAGTACAGAAGGCAAAATGAGATTAATAAAAAGAAAGAAGGTCAAACCTTTCATCAAGTTCAAGAGTTCTGTTTTGCAGTGGAGTGAAGTAATGTCTCATTCCCACTTAAATTCATTCCTCCATCACTAAAGCTTACTAAATAATTATACTAAATCCAATCCTGATTAAATCTTTTGTACTTTTAGAATTAGAACATAAATTAAATTAAACAATGATTGCAAAATACTGAATCTTCTCCATAACCTTCCTACCAAAAAAAAGCGTGCTTAATAATCTCCAGTTTAAAATCAAATTCAGCCAGTTAGTTCTCTCTGAAAACCAAAATCATTCTCCCACTTATGCTCCTGTGACTTTTGCTAGTTTGGCCTTACTGTAGAATAGGTATATCACAGCAAAAAAAAAGAAAAAATAAAAAAAAAAAAATCAGAAGTAGAATTTTCATTGATGGAATCAAAGTCCTAGTGAAAGATCAAGGAATTCAGACTCACACTTCCTAAAGTGTTGCTAAAGAATAGCAGTCATCCTCTTTAGCAGGCATTTCTCAGTTGACATTACAATGTAAAAGTCACATAAAAAGGGCAAAAATGTCTTGGCATGTCTCCTCTTTTTTTTTTTTACTCAAAGCAAATAAAACACTCATTTCAACACATAACTACAAAATTATTCAAAGCAGTTGCTATAATTTTCCACCTAAGGTTTTTGTGCATTTTTTTTTTAACCAGTAAAGAAATGAAAATGATTGAGTTCTTATTCAAAGCCAACATTTCTCTTGCCTCTGGTAGCCACATGCATTTGCGTGTGAGTCTTCAGATTAGACTGGTACAGTTTAAGTACTAGCCTCTCATTAACGTGCAAGTGGTAGCTCCAGCATTCAGATTCTCTGCAGAGCTATTCAAGTGAGGAAAAGCAGGCATTTCTTTATTTTCTTTCTCAGAAGCACTTCATTTATATAGTAAGTAGGGCATGCCCAAAGAGGATGTCCCCAATTACAAAGCATTATACTCACATCAACAAATTCACACTTAGAAAATAATCCAAGTCCATCAGTATATGAATTCTGCCTGATGTAAATTATAGCAGCTGTTTCAAAGGCACACTTGCATTAGAGGGGACAGTAGCACAGGTCTTCCAGCTAAATGCACTTAGTTCATCACTCACTACAGCACCAAACATTTAATACACTGAGGGATGGGGTTTTTGCTTCACTGTTATCAGCCCTCATTACAACAGCAGGCACCTTGAATTATATGCTGCAAGTACACAGAAGCACTAAAGCCATTAATCTGAAGACAGGTTTCCTCAGAGCCAACACTTACTTCTGGTGGGTATTTATTTGGCTTATACACCCACTTCAGATTTAACTTCGCTCATTATGATGGTTGGAACTGGCCTTTAAGACATGGCTTCTTAACACAGGGAGTTATGTGAAGAGAAGCTGTTGCATTTTGCCATTATTGAACTGTAAATAAAGAATAAAGTGATGCAGAAGAAGGAACAAGTTGGTCTGCATTCAGTTACATGACTTTCTAAGATGCACTTTGTTACTCATTCAGGAGAAGCTTTTGTATTCCTAAGTCCTCTGCCCAGAATCAAATGCATACCACCAAGGAACTCTACAGAGTTATCATAGCTTGCCTTCCTCTGGTAGCAGAGAGCTAGTTTATTAGGCCAGAAAGGTGGTGTTTTAAAGATGTGCAGCACTTGGAATTTATAGTTTAATTAGCATGTAGTAATCATGGACCCAGTCTGTGGTATATCAGTATAATGCAAGTTTTTCACTCACCTGCCTCAGCTGCTGTTGTGAGGGGGCATCTGAGACAGGATCGGAGCATTTTTGCTTGCAACAACAAGCCTGTTCTTTTTTAAAAACCCTTCTATTTGACTTTCAAGGCCTATCTACATTCTGCCCCTTAAAGAGTCTTATTCCTAGAGATGGTCACAAACAGTTACCACCATTACCACTGCTTCGCATGCAAATATAAACTTAGTCTTGGAGAGAAGAAACTAATGTTATGGATACACTGCTACTCAGGGATTATGGTCCACACTCTCGAAGCAAAAAAATACTTTAAATTCCAGTAATTCCACACTAAAATTTGAAAACATTAGAAGCCTCCATACTCTTTTCAGGGATCAGGTGAAAATAAATTGAATATCAGGTCCCGTAAGTTCTTTCGAGCAGAGATGAAAATTATGCATCTGCTCTGCAGCATTCCAGTGTGTATCTTAATGCAGTGTAAATTAATTGTCTCTGCTAATTTACTCCAGTTACTTCACAGTCTTGTTAATTAGGCATCTCTGTGCAACATTATTTTGTTCCAATTCCTTCAGAACTACAGCTTACTTTGCTGGTTTTTTCTAACTCATTGAGCATATAGATATATACAACATGTCAAGAAGTAAATGCTTGTGGGAACTAATCCATCAATATCTTATTTAAAGACAAGATTTGCTTCTTGCTCATCCACCAGTATGATTCCATCAATAGCCTGGAAGGGACTGCCTACCCAACAGGCCTCTCCTCCTACAGCTGCTTCCCTTGTTTCTGTGTCCCCGTCCAGAAACAGAGTCAGGAATCTGTGACAGTGGTTGCACTTCTTTCTCTCTCCAGGCTGGGGTGAAGAAAGGAATCCCCATTTCTACATCTATATCCAAGACAGGAGGGAAGGAAAGAAAAGCAGGAGTTCCCCACCAACCCAAGCATAGGCAAAGCACGTTCCTGAACCAGCAAGCAGGAGGCTTCTGTGAAAAACCTGCTGCAATAGCAGTGAGTAGTTTAACTGAGCTGCATCCAACCAGCCTGCTTTAACTGTGTATACGTTATCAACATTATTCCCATGGTAAAATCCAAAACACAGCAGTGTACCAACTGTTTAGAAGAAAAACTATCCTAGCCAAAACCAGGACAGTAACTAAGCTAGCCCACCAGTGCTCACAGCATTATGTGCTACTCAGTTTAACGTGTGCTTTAGCTGTGTCTTTAGTACAGGCACTACTGCATTTGCGTCTTGAGTAAACCTGTTCCACCTTCACAGGATCCATACAAATTAATACAACAACCACTTTCAAGTCATATTTCTGCAATGCACTGTTGCCTTTCCCTGGTCTTAAAATTAAGAACCAAACACGATTTAAGGGAAAAGGGGTTTTTGCCTCTGTATTTATTTAAGGATCCTTGAGGTGCACGACTTCATCCAGGTGGAATGCACCAAAATGCACTCACACAGTAGATCACATATACAATGTATAGACGTTGCAAACGAGCATCATTATCAAAGATTCCCCAATGAGAACCTTAAGTAAATAGCACGATATCGCCCCATCCCAAGGAATTCCCCCCTGGATGGGCCTATCTTAATTTACAGAATGCGTTCTAGAGAGGGCTTTGGTTTCTCAGGATAGCATAGGGCTTTCTGGTCCCCAACCATGAGGCCTCCAGTATGTTTGGTCTCCTGGCTTAACAGAATATTAGGACTATGCTAAGTTAACAAGCTTAAGGAATTATAAGTATGCATGCTAAAAGCACTAAGGATGCATAAAAGTCATATAAAAAGGTATATAAAAGGTATATAAAAGAAAAGGCAAAAAATCACCATCGCAGCAACACAATAATGAAAAGTATTCTAAAGTTTTATTTCAAAACACAGCGGGAAATAAGATTGCTCATAAACCTTAGCCCCCATCTAGAATAAAGAGAAATAAAGACACAGAGCTATTCTGTCCAGCCTTGAGAAGACAATGCCAAGCAGTCCTCATTAAAAACTTTAAAGAAAGAAAATGCTTCCTTCCCTCCCTTTTAACGGAGGAAATTGGAGAGAAAATAAACTAAAACAGGCTTTGATTTGTCCCTATTAGTTTTTGTCTGCACAACAGCTCTCCTCACCTCCAAAGGGCAATAAAAAAGAAAGCAGCTTCCCTACCTGGCTCAGAAGCAGCATCCAAAGAGCAGGGCAGCACCCTATAGAGCAGATAGCTCACCCTGGAGGGCTGATTTCCTACAAGCAGCTGAGCTAAATGGAGGCATGCAAGCCCTAATTAAGGAGGTTGGGCTAACTTCTGCTTTAGTTGGCATGGAACAGCAAGTATATTAGTATATAAACTTTGGAATGGGTAAAAAGCATCTTTCACAAAAAATGGATGTCTGTCACATACAAAGGAGTAGAACAGAGTCAAGAATTGGATTAAAGGGAAATAACTGAAAACAGAACATCCTCTACCAACTGAAGCTCAGTTACTCACAAGTATTTATTTTTGTTAATTTTGTGCAAACTCATCTTGCCCTTACATTTCTGTGCAGACTCTAGACAAGGCCTACATGGACCACAGGAAAGAAAAGTAAAATTATTTTCTGGAGGGAAGTTGTCACAGTGAACTAAGGAGTTAGCAAAACAAGCTATGGAGGAGACAGTCTCTTCCACATGCAAATGTGGAAGGGTAGAGATTCCTTACAGAGAGGGTCCACCCAGGGAGAACAAGTGGTGCCATGACAAAGAGAATGGCTGGGGCAAAGGTCTGTCAGCTTTCAGCAGAAATACCAGCTTTCTAACTGTAGAGAGATGCAAAAGAGGTATCTGTGTAAGTGGTTGCTGCTCAAGACCTCCTTCCACCTTCCTTTTGTGCACAGGCAGAAAAATGCATGGGAAGCTGTAATACATTTAAGCACTAATTTTACATATTTATGTGGGTTTTATACATGTATGTGTTGGGGTTTTTATCATGGAAAGGTCTTAAAGTTTATGTTCATGCAAAGTCTGTAGTTACCTCTGCTACATTATGCCGCCTCTGCATGTCATCAGTAATGATAATCACCAGTGGCAAAATGATAGAGCAAGACTTTGTCAAGGTTACAAGATACTTGTGGTGTTGGACCACTCTAGTCCTCAGTGCTGGCACACTTGGTTTTCAGATGGAAACATACAGGGATTTTATGTATAAACAAGAAGGTAACTGTGGAAGGATCACCCTTACAGTAGTAAAGAACTACAAATATCAATCAAATCCAACTACCCAAAAGGAATATATGCCTTACCATACACAATACCATACAGCTGCAGATCTTTTAAGAGAAGTTTTTCCTTGGCTAGAACTATCTTACAAGACCAAAATTTCATCATGTGTTAATTTGTGCTCTGTGCTACACTTGTGGTAAATCTGCTATGTAGTTAGCAGAGAAAATTCTTGCATTGTACAGCTGGTTTAGAGTTGGTGTTACAAGTTATAAAATAACATCTACTACATCTCCAAAAGTATTCTTCTAAATATTTCTGGCAGATAGGTTACAGGAACCAAAACCTCAGCACAAACAGATTTTACACCTCCCCTCTTTTGTTGCCTGATAAAGACCTTGGTAGATGCAAACCCTACTTTAAGGTTATAGAGCCATAATAAGGTTGTAATCATACAGTGGTGCAAAAAACTGCTACCTGGCAAACATATAGCAAAACATATATGACAAAGAGGAGAGTCTGCTATACCAAACATAACCCCATTTGAAGAGATTTAAATAAATACCCAAATAACAAAAACAGAGCTAGCCTTTATTGGTTTTATGCTGAACATGTTTTAATGCTTTAGAATAACTGATAAAACATTGCTAAAGGAAAAAAAAGAGTAAAAGAAAAGATGACCCTGCAGACATTTTATTCTTCCTATGTTGGGGGCGATCTGATATTTACTTCAACAGAATGATTAATTAACAATTCACTTTATCAGGGCAGGACTCCTGGAGACAGCACCACTGGCCTTTCATGCTGTCTTTGTCTGTGAGGGTCTTCAGCTCCACTTGAAGTCAGCAAGGGTCTCTCAGTAAGCTTATTTGTGCACAGCCTCCCTAAAAGTCAGTGCCTCCCAGGAAAAAGAGGAATAAGTGAAGTCCCCATCTAGATCAGAGGTCAGGGTCATAATGCAGGTAGAATGTATTGACTCAGTATTTTCATTATGGTTCCAACCCACAGCCTTGTTCAGAGTACTTTCAGGGCACGATCTCTAGGTCAGGTGTCTGTGTGGGTAGCTCTGTCAACAGATCACCAGCAGTGCAAAGGAGCAATGTCATTGGAGTGCACCTCCTCAAAATCATATCAGAATGTCAAGAAGAGTCAGGGGAAGACTAGAGGGAGAAAAAGGAATAAAGAGCTAGCAAGTGTCAAGGAAAACAACTGCAAAATAAAGAAACGGGCCCTATGCAAATTTCTTACTTTAGTGTCAGAAATTACGGCAGTTCCACATGTTATGATCTCGAGCTCTATGACAACCTTAGTAAAGTCATTGCATTGATATGTGAACACGTCATTTTATAATTACTCTAATTTTATTTTAGAAAGTAAAGTTCCTCATTATGCACTAATCAGACTTCTAATCCCTCAGCACTCCCTTCTCTTCCCTCCTTAGGGAAGCCACAGAGACTTATCAAATACGCCACCTTCTTTTTTTAATGTGCTCGTAAGAAGTCATCAGATAAGAGGCACTCTGGCATCAGAAAAATGATTAAGTTATTTATAGTGAATATATCCACAAATGAAGACACTATTAATTCGATAAGAACTATATTAAAAGAGCTACTTTTGAATAATAAAACCTCCTTCTCAATTATTTTAAAATCTAAGCATTATGCATTAACTACAAAAGTTACTCTCACACTACTTCCATGCAAGGATGCAATAATAAACAGAAAGCAAAAGCTTTGTTCCAGATGAACGTAAGAACAGACGTTGTGGGTCTAATTAAAGGTGTCTTCTCCACAGCACTGAAGCAAGTGCATGGGCTCAGATGTACCATCCAGCTTTTGGCAGTCAGCTCAGGAGCCTGGTAAGTTGGGAGTTTTATCATGCCTTATAAGCCACAAACAACTTGAAAAATATATAAAAATGTGACTATTTTTCACATCAGCCCTGGCCACCCATGCATGACAACTGCAGTCTGTAGCCAGAAATAGATTCTCGTGGTGAGGCACACAAAACCTAGACTGAGGCAACTGGTAGCTAGTAATATCTGGCTCATCTACCTAAGATTCAGGAAAACTTTTGAAGATATATATATACAAGTCCAGCTCTCCTGCAAGTTGCATGTTATCATAATGTTGAGTAAAGAATGTGTCAAAAGGTTGTCCTAGAAAGGGATGTCCTTAAAAAAAACCCCAAAATTATTTTACCTCTCTGACTAAAATATGGGTTTCTTTTTTCTTTCTTTTTTTTCCCTTCACATTCAGGTTAATAGAAAAGTCTCTTCAGATATTTGTAGCAATAGTTCTCCAAATTACTGGTCAAAATGTAAGCCCATATTGGATTTTCAGCTTTTTAATTTCATTGGGTAACAATTACTTGTTCCTGCATCCTCTGGAGAGTGAACAGAAAGGGAAACATGTCCTTTATAGTTTGTTGATTGTGTCCTGGGCATATTGTTTTTTCTTAATTTTAATCTTTTCCTCTTTTCTTTCTCTTAATCTGTGGGAGCTTCCCGTGCAGCTAAGGCTGTTTGCATTCCTGAATGTCTTTTATTTTAGAGAAACCCTTTCTGAGACACAGCAGTAGAACTGTACCTGCTGTTCTAGTTGAGGCTGTCAGTGACATGTTCAATTTACATGATGGCTTGCTCATATTTTCAGTATAGTTTCTCATCTTATTCTTCTTTATCGTCCAACTATTTCAGTTTCCTTACATCTATTTATTCATTTTCTTGCTTAGGCTGCTGCTGCAAATTATTGAGCTGGGATGCTTTTTCTGATAACCACTCAGTATTGCACCAGGGTCTTTCTGTGAGGGTTTATAGTTAATTTAGTGATCACTGTGGATTTTTCCATTATCCTTCGTAAAGTGTGTACCTCAAACAGATGAAGATTATTTTCTACATGAACAAAGGTCATATTTCTAGCTTACAGAAGACGCTACATCTTAAACTTGCTACAAATCAAATACAAAATATAATTCATCCTATATTTCTGACCAATGCAATTTCTGGAGTTCATAGGTTTGGGGAGGGAAGGTAAGAAGAAAGGTTTCTTATCAATATTTAGGCAATTACGGAATTTTCCATCAAGGGTTTTGGAGTGCACTCCAGCAACTAACTGTTGTTTAACAGGCAAACAACAGCCACAGGAATCATTTCCCAAACCTAATTCACTTTTGCTGTGTAAAACGTTCATAATACACCAATTTGCACATTTTCTAACTCTTCAGCAAGTCTCTTTCTCCACGCATATGCAAACAAAATCATCCACAAAGTACTCTCAGACCCACAAAGCGGAGCACGTTTCTCAAATGAACTGCTATCCACAGCAGCAACCTTTAAAGTTTGATTTTCTGTGACTTCCTGTTGCTCTATTCTACGACCACACAAATTTTGCCTTTTCTGTATGGAATGACAGATAAGACAGTATGCCTAGATTGAAACAATACTGATTTCTTCAGGGCAAAATAATAATCTTGGCCTTCTCCATAAGCCCTATTCAAGATGGCAAAGCCTCTGTATTATGCAGTCCTGTTAAGACAACCTGCAGTGGCTTAGTTTAACTTCATCAGCTGATGGTCCAAGGATTAATTTTCAAAGAGGATTTTACAGTGCTCAGTAAATACGTAATCTAGCAGTGGTGCTTGTTCTCTCCATCTTCAATTAAGAATGCATCTGTTTGTCTGAATTAATCTGAAACATAGGAGTGTGGTTCAAAACAGTCACATAAGTCCAAGATAGTTAATTTAACGTGCCTTTGATGCTGAGTGGCAAAAATTAGTGGCCAACTGCAAGGCAGGTCCCTTTCGGCTCCCACTGGCCATGCTGGTGTGGAGTGCACTGAGCATCTTAACCAGTCAGACATGGGAAGTAGAGGAGGGTTTAGCTCTGGCAGAAAGCAGTGAATCATGGATAATACTTAAGCTTTTCTGGTTTATTATAGAAAGTGTCAGGCAATGTTATATGAGGGAAGAAAGCAAAGGGTAAGAACGATAATTACCATGAAATTCATTGCCCGAAGTGTCAGACAAAGTAATAACTGGGATTCTTTGTATTAGGAGAACAGGTAAAATTGGCAACATGAGCAAAGACTTTATGAGAGTTCTAAGGTCCAAGTGAAAATATATTAGACAAATGTAAAACTTTAATGTTTCAACATAGAAAGGTTGCTATGAGCACTGGATTTTACTGCACCACTCTCAACCAAGAGACATATTGAGGCTTGGAACAGGGCTGTTTGGAAGTTAAATCTTGTTCATACATACATGGGCAGGCAGCACCATGAAATAAAGCATAGTAGGACAGTTATGCATTAAAAGCTAATAACAAAGCAAAATCACATCTTGCACTTTTAGAGGCTAAATCTTGTAAAATATCCAGTCCTGAAGTAGGTATTCAAGGGCAAAATAGGCCTGTCTCTCTTCAGCCTGCTCTGTAGCACTTGCAAGGGGGATTAACACTGCAAAGCAAGTGACTGTACTATGAGTTTTCCAAGTTTCTTCTCGGAATTGCCCTAGAGGTTCCATGAAGACCACAGCAACATCCGGTTTTCACCCTGACATATCTGGCCTCAAGCACTGTTTTGGATGCCCACTCAAAACAACCTATGGATCAGACCTACTGGTTCCATCCACAGCTGAGGATTTCCAGGCCAAGGTAAACACTCTGCAGATTCGCACAGAGAGGATGGTCCAGGTACAAAAAGGTGGGCTAGCACCTGATGCCAGGGGAAAAGAGAGCTTTAAGAGGTGAGACCATTAAAACAATGGCTCCCATTTCCAGAATGGCAAGAAGAATTTCTCCTTCCTTGGGATAGGAGAGGGATTTGACACTCACAATTCTGAGATTTATGTTTTCAAACATCCTTTGCTCTGATTGCTGTGGTTGTCTCCGGAAAGTCAATAGTTACAGATGATGAACACGATCACCCTCAGGATTAAATAGATGACGTGCTTTAACAGGTATCAGAAGACTTCCTTCTGATATGATGAAGGGGTTTGCACTTCAGAAAGCATTTTTCACAACATCACATACTCAAGGTTAATACCAAAATCTAAGGTGCGGGAATCACGAAACAAATGGAAAGATGGACTAGAAAATTCAGAAGAGTTACGTGAAGCAAAGGGAAAGGACTGAAAAAGCAGCTGCATCTTGCATGAATGATAGAAACACTGAAAGAATGGTTAACAAAGGAAACCAGATGCAACAGAGAGATGTTGAAAGGCTTTGATCATTCAAAGGCTTAAACCTGACTGTACTTAATGCTGATGGACAGATATGAAACGAGGATGATAAAAAGAATGAGATGCTAAGCAATAGCATTCAGCTTCATGAAGAATGAAAAGTGAAAACGGACAAAAGAGTCAAAGACTCAAGCATAACTAATCCTGTCTGGTATAAACACCTAATGGAAATGGGCTTTGTAAAGGAAAAGACAGCATGGAGGAAAAAGATCCTAAGCCAAAGCCCTCAGTATTTGCATCACACATCGGGAGGTTGCAGAATATGAACCAGAGGAAACAAAAATGCCCCTAAAGGTGCAGCCAGATCACGGAAAAGCAAAGGAATTTGTTTCACATGTGTTCCCTGCCTAAAGAACACTGAAACTTTTATTGCTCTTCTCAACCACACATCCAAGGAGCAGCCTTGGAAACCACCCTCGGAGATGTAATATTGTTGCTGCATTGCATTTGCTTTCACATTATTTCTATAACTGTGTAAAATTTGTCACACTGAAAAGTCAGAGATATTGTCAGATTCATAGCAGCAGGAATTAGTTGAAAATAAGGATTTTCTGAAGGACAGACATGTGGGGTTTGGGGGTTTTTTACCATGCAGTAAAGGTTTTCTTCCTAAAGAAGGTTTGTGAAAAAAGTTAAAATCAGAAATTTTGTCTGTTTTTCAGTTTTCTTGCAAGAAATCCTTCTTCTTCCATGTCCAGGTAACTCCCATGGTCACATTCTTGGAGCATTGCAATATCCTCTACTGTTAGTTTAAAATTTGCTATTTTACCAGTATTCCTGACAGTAGACTCCTTAATTTGAATATTCATGAACAGGAAAAAAACAAAAGAGTGCAAAGAAATGCAAAAATATTCAATTTTTAAAATGTAACCAGAGTTTCAGAAACTGGAATGCATCCATGAGCAACACTTAACAAGGAATGCCAACATCTTGCAGAGGGAACACATGTGAATGGTTTAAAACTGTTACCTTGTGTCATACATCATATCTGGTGCCATCTGTAATCACAACTTGATGAAAAATCAGCTTACCTGAATTGCATAAAAACTAACGTGGAAAACCATCTGTATTGCAGCCTGCAATGCACAATTTTCCATATAATCATAGTGTAAGTCTTTCTCTGATTTTGGACATTAGACTGGTTCACAATCAGACAAATCATTGTTTCATCACTCTAAAGCTAATTGCCAAGATTTAGTTCTGCCAAAAAACCAAAATGCATTTTCCTACTAACAGGAGAAGATATCACTGCTCCCATTGTGGCTTGAAAGGTTAAGACTATTTTACCAAAATTCAAAAGAATTAGTCTGTCTGAGTGTGAACATAAACAACAATAAGAGACCTGAAGCTTAATTATTGGCCTGCTTACTCAGCAGCTGAGCTACAACTCTCTGAAGGCTGCTCTCAGCAAAACTGACTCCACAGAGCTGGGCCATCCCTGCCAGAGAGTTTCTCCTGCTCCAAAGTTCAGCACCCTGTGCTTAAATTTAACCTTTGTCTCATCAAATTTGTGCAGGGAGCAGTTGCAGAGAAGAAGCCTTCCTTAATGGCTGCTCTGAAATTTCATGATTTCAAGAAGTCAGAATTTGTTTGACTCTTTTAACTCTTATCTGTGCCTCTCCACAGAAATTGTAGATTTTAAGGGCTCACTTGCTATGGTCACAACCCAAACCTTCCCTTTCAGGTGTGAAACTCAAGCCTTTTTAGTGCTTAAGGCAAACTCACTGGAGCCAGAAGTACTTTGACAAACTTTTTTATTGCTGTTGTTGAGTCCAGAACTTTTCATTTCACCAAGGTTAATTTAAAAAAAAAAAAATCAGGTGGATAAAAAATTGCTGCTGTTTGGCAACAACAGAGGGATAATCATTTTTGTAGGTAAAAAAAGACAGAGTACTGCCTGAGAAAACTGTGCTCCATAGCAGAAATAATAATATAGAATAGAGCATTCTGAAGTCATTTTGAGGGGGGAAGAAAAGGGGGAAAGGGAGGGGACTCACATTTATTTTGCTTTTTTGAAATTTACTTAGCAGTAGTTGGTGAATATTTATCCCTACATAAAAGCTCTGATATTCTATTTGTTAATTTCCCTAGTTATTTTCTGGAAAAGCAAAAGCCCAGAGTTGAAATATTAGTATCATTTAAAATCCCGCCAACAAGAGCAATGTGTAAGCAACATTTTCACATCCACGCACAGAGACACACACATCACAAAGTATGCATGGATTTCTTCCTGTAAATGAATGCTCCAATTAACAGCCCTTCTGGGATACTAACAGGGGTCTCTGTCTAACCACAGGCTGTAACAGGCTCACAATACCATAGCTTTGGAAAAATATCTGAGACTACTCTTAATTTATATGTAATTTCATAAAAAATTAATTCATTTTTGCATGTTGAGTAATTTCAATCCTTCTGATTACCTTCCCAAGGGCTCAGCTTATTTTCAGGCTAATAACCATACTGTGCTACAAGGGCTGAGGGTAGAAAAATCCCCTTTGTAACCTGGCAATGGAACAATGTGTTTATAGGAAAACTAAGTGAGGCTGATAGACTTGTTAAAAGATCAAAAGAATTTTTGGGCAGAGTGCCTCAAAAGTAAATTGTTATAGCTGTACCAGCTCTTGGAAACATCAGATATTCCTGGCAATGCTGTTACAAACTTCCTAATACCACCAGCATGCCTGTTAACTTTGGCTTCCAAAGGGTAAATTTCCCTCCCCAACATTTGTATAAGCAGTTCTCAGGCCAGCTTGCACAGTTAAGCAGAAAACCCTCGGCTCACTCTTCAGAGAAAATGGATTATAGTACTGGTCACTGCCAATGTATTTTAACTTGTTAAGGATCACTGCTCCCATAGAGAGGGAAGGTTTTTTTGCATCGGGTTTTCAAGACTGAGCTTTACAACTAGGAATAAAATATTTGAGGATAAACTAATATCTAGATTTGTTAGGATGAAATACACACTCATAAGATAGGATAACAAATGTACTACAAAGTTTTTTGAGAAAGTGAAATTTCCTTATGTGCTCCAGCACCTCAGCTGGCTTCTGAGTTCAGTTCAATAGTCCCTGAAGCAAGTGGGCTGGGCAATTCCTCCTTTTAACTTCCAAATTCCCCTTCTCTATTTTCCATTTCATTTTATCTGCCTGTCCTTCCCTGCCATTTGGCACTGAGGAAACAGGACTTTCAGAGGTTTGCAGAAGGCTTCTTACTACCCATCCCATGTTACTTTTCTTTTACATGCCTTTATTCATATAGACTTAAAGCTTCCTTCTCCTGCTTCTGGCCACCTGATAATACAGAGCTGAGGCTGCATGAATTGCATCTCTTGGGAAGTAGGAGTGGTGTGTCTGGAGAGATCATGTTTACTCTGTTATGCTGTTCATTTACAACATAAATGTAACATGTAAGCATTAAAAACTTGTAAAAGTGGGGCGCAGATCCTACCTTACATCTCACAAACTTCTGAAGAACAATATTACAAGCATATTTTCCTTCTCTGATGACCCATTTCACAGGTGAAATAGGAAAAACAGCTTTTTACACTATCTTCCTATCATGCTTATTTACAAAGATGGGCAATGTTTCCACAGGAAGACTCAGCACTGCTCTGGGCTCAGACAATCAGTTTCCCCGGTGCTGCTGCCCGTGCACTGTAACACATGCATGCAAGAACCATAGCACATGACCTATGAGGACAGCTGTCTGTCTTGCTCCCAGCCACCAGTCCTGCCTGTCTTACCTCAGTAGGACTTACGCCCTTCCCTCTCTCCATATACAGTGATTTTTTATCACTGCACATACAGACCACTCATGCACATAGGCCCATTCGAGTTCAACAACGTGAATGAAAGCTTTGTACAATAAAACCTTGCCTATATCTACTTTTCAGAAGCATCTTGTCCTACTTTTGGCTGGGATAGACATAATTTTCTTCTTAGTTGCTAGTACACTGTTGTGATCTGGATTCAGTATGAGAATAATGTTGATAAAACACTGACTTGCTAAGTAGTATTTACCCTAATTAAAGGGCTTTTCGGGACTTTTCCCATGCTCTGCCTGTGAGGAGGTGCACAAGGAACCGGCAGGGAGCATAGCCAGCAGAGCTGATCCAACTGGGCAAAAGGATATTCCATACCATAGAATGCCATGCCCAGTGTATAGACTGGGGTGAGATGGCCAGGAGCTGCTGAATACTGCTTGGGGACTGGCTGGGCATCAGTCAGCAGGTGGTGAGCAACTGTAATGAGCATCATTTATTCCTCTTGGATTTTATTCCCTGCTCTCTCTTCCTCTTTTCCATTAAAAACAGCAATACTATTATTACCATTAATAGAATTAAGTGTATTTTACTTTCTTTTAATCATTAAACTGTTCTTGTATCAACCCAAGGGTTTTTACTTTTTTTTCCAATTTTCCTCTGCATCCCGCCAAGGGGATGGGGCATTGAATAAGCAATGGCATTGTGCTTAGTTAGGAGCTGGGGTTAAACTGCAACACCCTTTAATTACTCATTTTATTTCAGAAGCTCAGCCTTTGAGAATATATTGGAATTTTTCAGCACCTTTTTGGCATGTTAACTTTTATCATAATTATGCACTTGAAAATTAAATGGTAGTTCCATTGTATCAGAAGCCATTCTGTGGGGCAAGGTATCTTGCCCCAGCCTGTGCTCTTACACAAACAAATCCAAATTTGACCCGGTGTTCACTTTGCCTGAAGAAATGTAGTGATTTCAAAACCTTTAGATAACTGCAAATTGTTCTCACACCAGTGTGTGGGCCAGACGAACACAAGGTACTCAAGGTTAGCCAAGAAAATTACACAGTGATTGAATGGATAGAAGCGTGCAAGGTCACACTAGTAATAAGTCATCATTTATAAGTACTGTGGGTCATTAGCAAGGATTGTGGTGACTTCTCCTTAACAATAAATTTCTTAGTCTAGATGTATTTCCTACAAGGCATGGCATTGCACTTTAAATAGTACAAGACAAAGAGACCTGAGTTGTGCAAGAGGCCAGAAATTATCACAAAGTATTCTTCTTAATACGACAGAAATTATCACAAATATTTCCTCTTACCTCCAGATTCAAGTAAGAGATTATAGGCTTTTTTTAACTGTTACACAAGTGAAAATAAGGCAATTAATTGTGTTGGGCCAAGGAATGTTGAAAAGGCAGTGGGATCTATGAGGAAACTGAAAGCAAATCCCTAATGAGCTCTCGTCTGGGACCCCAGCAGCCAGCCTGCCATGTCGTCCTTGTGTTCCACAACTCCACAACTTCTCCACCCTGCTGCTTCTGCTGCCATGCTGTACATGGGGCATGGCACCAAATACCTATTTCTCTGATGATGCCAGCTGGCTACCTATTGGTTATACATTGTTAATTAATGCAGTGCAGAAGCCAAATCTACATGAAACCACAATTACTTTTATTCCTATATCCAGTATTTGGCTTCTAGCTTTATTTCAATGAAATACATTTTCCAGCTGTGCAGAATTGCTGCAAAGAATGCAATTAATGTCTTTCACACATCTTGAGAATCCTGACCCACTGATGTCATTGGATAATCTCTCACCAACATCAATAAGATCATAACTTCCTCCTCCCCCAGTGACGTACCATGTTAAAAAGCACGGATGCCTTCAGTAAAATTAAAAAGCAGGAAGGGCTCTCTGGAACTACCTGCCACATTCTTCCACAATCTCCAGGGCCACCATGGTTGAAACATCACATATTTACTTTCACTGTAATCTGTGTATTTGTAAATGAATAAGCACATACTGATTTGCTATCTGGGACAGAAAAAGTGTGATTCTGTTTGTAAAGTCATCACACAGTGAGTGTGTGAAACTTTTTCTGCATAAAGTTTTGACCAAGTTTAGCAAAATATCCTAGGATAAAAGAACTATAAAAATGTAAATTTTAATTTGCTGTTGCAAAATTCATGATTGGATCTTTTTAAGGGGATATCTCCAAATGCTATACTCAACTGTTAAAAATTAAATTTGCAGCTGTCTATATCCTTGGGACAAGGGAGTGCAAACATAAAGGGAAATTGGCAAGCTGGTAGGTGCACTGCCCTTGTCTGTCCTTCCCTGGAAAAATTAGGCTAAGACATTCCAACACTTAAAGGAGGTTTTAGGAACATTTAATGGCTGAGTTAGAATTCTCTGCCTCATAGTTATGCATTGGAAGACCACATCAAATCACTGCACAATGTAAATACTTCTGTGGAGGATCAGTGAAATAAGCCAGGCATCACTGTGCCCTTAGTGCACAAGCAAAGGTGCTGCTGCTTTCACAAGGAGACACTAGAAAATATACATTTAAGGTAGTGCTAAAAAACCTACCAAGGAGGGAGCTCTGAAGCAATGTCATTTCATCTTGTCAGTTATCGTTTCCTGATGTCTCAGAAATGATGTGTTAAAATTAACCAGGCACAAATGGAATTGAATAAATGATTCTTAAAAGGTATACAGTTGTAAAAATCACTATATTTTGAAGGAAGATAATATTAAATGTATTAACTGTTCAATAGCTGATATAAAAGTTGTCAAGAACAGCAGAATAGAAGGAATATAGGTGTGGCAGTCACGAAGTTGGGACTCCACACAGAACTAAGCTAAGAAACAAGACACTTCCCCGGGAAAAACCAAGCAATTTCTTCTTACTGCTAAAAACAAATCATGAGTGACATAAACCAACAAAATTTTTATAGTAGAACTAGATCTAAGTTTTAGACAACAGATGTGCAACTCAAAGCTATTCTTAGCAAATAAAACTCCATTTCCAACACTCCACTCTAAAACACTTTGGAAACTAAAAGGAGAGTTGTTTGTATCATCCACAGTGCGTCAGTAACATAATTCTTCTCCAGGATATAGTATAAATATATCTCCTGTGGCAAATAAATTTCTGACTTATAGTATTAGGCCTACATTTTCAAAAATGACCAGCCATTTCTTAGTCCTCTTTAGCTTGATGCCTCAAAATAACATGGACTTCAGAAATGTAGGTACTTAAATCTCTATAGAATGTGTTCCCCCAACATACCCGAAATAGACATCTGAAAAATGGTATTTTTTAGATTTAAATTGAGGAAGTTCACGAAGGGTTCAGACTGAAATCTCCAGGATTTTCACAGAAGATTTAACAGCACAGGCAGCCACAGAACAAGTTTCACATTTCTTCAGATGATGTGACAGGATCAGTTCTAATTATCGGGAGACGATTTAAGCTTCAAACACTTTTAATTCATGGCTTCTAGCTGCAGTTGCTAGAGGAATAATATTTAAATTTGAAATCTGGAGTTGTTAATAATTTTTAGTGATTTATTTATGACATTTTCAGGTCTCTTTTTCCAGGTTGGTTTAGTGATCATATCATGTCAAAAAGTTCCTCCCACAGGAGGTAAGTGGTATCATTTACTTGAGTGACTGAACTGTATTTCATTTAACTGAATCATACTATGTTTAAATTAAATGCATTGCAAAAGGACCAGAACACACATGCACTACTTTGCACGTCTGAAAAGACTTCTAGGCAGTTACTGGCCTTTGAAGCCTGATACTACAGTTCTTTTTTCATTAATGTCTTGGGCTCCAATCTGACCCCTTTCAAAAGCACAGCTAGTCCTTCAGTGGAATTGAGCTCTAATTTATAGGTAGGCAGAGAAAAAATGCAGCTTTCTAAACATTAATTTAGACTCCTCCTTTATGTGAATTCTTTTATAGGAATTCTAAATACTCTTCTTTTGAAATACTCGCCGCCTTCTTTTGAAATATTCACTTCAGACACCAATTTTATTGTAAATGATAAAATTCTCTCTAGAAACAGCCCATATAATTCAATTATTTTTTCCAAACTTCTGAATATATTTTAAGTAATTTGAATAATTTTAGAAATAAAAACATCCATAAATTCTACAGCTCAAGTTTTCCTTCACTTTGTGATTCCAAAGGTGGAAGAGGTCTGCAAGTCCTCTTCAGTCCATACGAACAGTCCATAATTTTGAAACATATAGAAAGACTTCTCTTCTTCATCCAAAGTCAATAGATGTAAGAGACTGAAGCCGTACAATTTATTCCTACAGATCTCGAAAAACTTCAGACAAAAGGTTGTTTGGATATTATTTCATGCTGGATGAAGTATTTGACTTTCCTTGAATCTTCAGGTAATATATTTAAATTTCAGTTGCAAGGTAAAAATAAATTTAGCTCTCATTCCCAATATAAAGTTCAAGGGAAAAAGAAATCACTACCTTTCAGATCTGAAATAATTATTTTATGGGTGAAGTCTTACAGAAAAAAAGATTTTATGACAGTCTCACAGTGTTTTATTTCTCTATTTCAAGTGTATCCATGTGGTTTGCAGGATAACTGATTTTACTAGGGAAATACTGGACATTTTTCATCCTTTAACTGTTTTTATTTGCTCCTGCATTTTTCCCCTGAAAAATTATTTCTCTGTTTATCCTCTGAAGTATCTCTCTAGTGGTGTCTTGAAAATGAGCATCTTACCTGTGATGCATTCTATTGATGTGCTCTTGAATAGGAAAGGGAATAAAAGATCTTCACATCAAGATCTTCTCATCTGCCTACAATTCATTATGCTGCTTTCAGTGGCCTCCACCTTCCGCAGTGCCACGACTGGAATCTCTCAGAGATGGTGTAGCTTGGGGATGCACTACTGAGGCACCATTCACATGAAACATTTACAGGCAGTCTGCAATGAATGTTGCACCAGAAGAATATTGCAGAAGCTGGGAACACCTCTGCCATGTCATGATCCAGTTATTGAGATGCCTCTGCCCAAATTAAGGTGCATATACCCAAGTCAACAGAATGGATTTTATTTAGCAATGAATGTTAGGTAGAGAGATGGAAAGGATAAGAAAAGAAAAGAGAGGGTCAGGGGGTGGAGGAGGAGAGAGAGAGAGTGATCAAGCAGTAGAGAGTCACCACCCGTGGATCCAGCAGCATCCTGTTGCTCCTTCTTCACCCCGGGCTTCTTGGTGGTGGGGGTCCTGAGGTCATTCAAAACTTTTCATTATTTATACATTTGAGCAAACAAAGGAATTAATTCTTATTGGCTACGCAGTTTTGTTATTCTGTTGGTTAAATGATTCCCTTGCCTCTAATGCTAATTAGTCCCACGTTCAGTCTTTCTCTCCTGAGTCAGTGGATTTCTTGGGTCAATGGTCCGTGAGTTGGTGGTTGTAATCTCCCCCTGCCAGAATTACCTTTTACATGGTCTGAGCTGATTTCAGCACAGTTGCTGAGCTGGCTTTCCTTGTGGCCCATGAATTCAGTCATTATCAGTGATACATTATTCTCCCCCAGCTTTGATTAACTCCTCCTAGGTCTGACATAAGGTGGTACTATTGTCTGAGTGTTATCTCAAGGTCCCACTGTGGTGGTTTAACTTACAGTCCAAATTCCAGGTATCCACAGAAGAATATTCTGTGGGGGATTCAGTGGCTGGTGGTGGTCACAGGTGCCATCTGTCCCATAATTTTGGGTGATCCTTCTTTGATGGGTGGTGTGCTTATGAGCCTCTTTACACAGTTTTCCACAGCGGGAATTTTTGTTTGGATGCGTTACCCAGGATGTGCTACCCAGATCTCAGCTCTGCCAGGCCTGGAGTTAGTGCCATCCTGCTGCTCTGTTCTGTGCTTATCTCATGGCAAAGTCCATCTGGGGCCTTAACAGTGTTTGAGACAGGCAACTGTGATCTCTAAGTCCTTGCAGCTGACTTAATGGGCTACGCTGACAGTTTCACAGAAGAATTTACCTTCCAGATTGCAGCACATAATTTAACATAATAAACTGCACATATTTTAACATACTAAACTGTTGTCTTGAGCACATGGAATTTCTTTTATTTTTTAAGAGAAAGACATGATACAGATTGACTTTTATCCTGTCAGTTGGCACCTGTCCGGGGAGAGTTCTTTCCTCCCCACTGTTTTTCTGCAAATAAAACATTCTGAGTAACTGAAATTTGAGGCCATCGTGCCAAACCCAAATACCTCAGATATTTTTCAGCTTTCTCTATGAAAAGTAATATCCGTGTAACTTCAGAAAACTGCCAGAACATTTTTAAACCCAGACTCCTGACTCATTTGCTCTTCTCGTGTTCGGATAGATGTGATGTGGTGGCAAACATGTCCTCAATAATGTTATTCTTGCAGTAAATACACCACATTGAAGAAACAAATGTGATCATAATTATATTGAAAATTAGGTCAAAAAATCAGTGAGAAAGCTCAGAAGAAACCCTGACATAGGTCAATCTCAATGCTGTCTCCCAGGAAGATATCTCCACCTCCACTGATTTGTATATGACAGGTTTATAGTGTGAATTGTATCAACTGAGAATCCCACTGAGGCATTCATCATTGTCCTGAATTTGTCTTGAAATGGAGGCCTATTGCATTAAAGTGACAGGGATGCTGTTTCTATATACAACTACCTTATATTATTATGAAGTCCCTCTGTATCTTATCCTTTCACCAGTCTTTGGGCAGCTCACTTGCTACAAAATCCTTTTTCCTGCCAGATCAGGCTCCCAGGTCAGACACCGGCACAACATTCACAATTTTCAGTAACATGTAACAAAAAACCTTAATGGAACACAAATAACCCCTGCTATCATGTTGCTCAATCCTAACCCTCAGCTTTTATTGGCTAAGTTGCAACATGAAGTCAAGATTTCTCCAGTGGATTCTTATTCCTACAATTGGAAAGGTTCCCAGATGGCTGAATGTTAGGATTGGACAGGTTATTGATGTAGTAATTTCTCTCTCTTTTACTAATAAATGTATAAAATAATCTGCTTCAGTGTCAGGAAATTTCATCCCTGACTGTTATTACCTCTTTCTGAATAGAGACAAAGGAAAAAAAAAAAGCAAAAAACAGACCATAAACCAAATAATTTCTTCAGTTACCTAATGATCTTTTAATTTCAAGTATGAAGAAAAGAATATATGACCTTCAGCCCCTGTCAAGTCATTGAAAAAAGTTGGAATTCTCTTTTTACCATGACTTTACATAAAAAACTAATAAGATTGGCTTTGATTTTTTGAAGCTGAATTTGATACAAGTACACAAAAGGATAAAGACAGGAAAAAAGACAAATCAGTCTCTCCATCCCCATATATCTTTTCACGATGAAAACCATGTTTTTTAATATATTCATTTATATTTATTCTTTTTCCTGAAAGTGGAATTCTAAGATAGATGTCTTAAATTTTAAGATGGATTTCTTAAAATTATCCATCTTAAATTCACATAAAACAAAAAGGAAAAACAAACTATAGCACTCCCCCTCTACAAGGTGTGTAAAACACATATTTTCAGAATAATTTTGGCAGCATTCCCTGGATTTAGTTCCCCATATGCCAATATGGGGTTGCCAATATATATTACACAAATGTCTCTCTGTCATATCAGTTCCCACTTATTCATTTGTGAAATGGTTTTATGGCAGCGAACAAGACAGGACTGTATAAACAAGCCAAGTGTTGCATGGGCATTCCCTAGCTCTGTCAAAGTGTACTCCTCCAGTAAGTTTGCCCAGCCTCTCCCATCCTCAGCAGCTTTAGCAAAGCCCTATCAGCTCACAAAAGAATGCCCCCAGAGTGCTGAAAGCCATAACAGAAATTGCACCAAATGGCCAAAACCTAACTACCCAGAAAAGGCCATTTCCCCCTTCTGTCTCTCAATTCTGCTCAGGGAACACACATACATGTAACAGCTCCTGAGAGGCAAATTGAGGAGCTCTCACTATGCACAGGAAAAAAGCTTTCTCTGGCAATACTTCTCTCCTCTCACATGTAGAAAGGAATACATTTTCCTCTGTTAGGGAGCCACTGTCCACCAGCAGCTCTGGATGACCATGATCTCCTTCCCCCACTCCCTGGTGTTTCCCTGGAAACACCAACCTCCTTTTCTCAAGGGAGTTTTTTCCATATTTCTCTGTAACCCAAAACCAGTGGACAGAAGCGCTGTTCATGCAGAAGGCAGAAAGGAGCAGCCCAGACAGGAGCCCTTCCTCTTGCCACAGTCCATATGAACAGCCTGCAGCAAGATGTGGTGAGCATTCCTCTCCTCACATATGAAGCAGAGCTTCCTCCTGGGCTTGGCCAGACCTGAGAGGACCTGGGGCTTGTTCCCCAGGGAAGCACACCATAGACAGGGGCAGCTGCTGACAAATCACAACATCAAGTGTTTTGACACTATGTTGGACACAAAGCTGTCTTCTTAGCTGTCTCTCCAGGTCTTAAGTCCTGGTTAAAATAGAGCCAGTAGGGGAAAAAAAATTACCTACTCACCAGAAAGTCATAGGACATGAGTGTTTCCTAAACTTCCTTCATCAAGCAGGACATTCAAGTGAGTATTTCAGGATGTGGCTCACTACACTTAAACCCTCAGAGGGTTCAGAATAAGGTAGTTTCTGATGCTCACCCTTATGCTATTCCTACTAGGGCCAGATCAAATGTTTTGACACTTGTTCATTCAGAAACATCAGTACAGAAAATGCCAACAATGAAAATCAAAACCTTTTAGAAAAAGCTACTTTGTAAGTCCATCATGGCTGAGGCCCTGGGTTTCTTAATAGCATGTTTGACCTAAATTCTCACTTTGGGCTTTTCAATGCTGAAAATTCAAAGGCACCTTCAGTTAACTTTGAAGTCAAAGTTTTATTGAATAAAATAAAAATGAATAATGCAATCATTACAGCATCTTCTCTGTTATTTAATTTGATATTTATGTCAATTATTTTATACTGCTACTGCTTTTTTAATATTTCTGTAGTACTGTGAAATTTTATGTCAAACCATGGAATTTATCAGAGAGGGAAAGAAAGGTAATTTTGAAAATGAGATTGAGGAGAACTGCAACTTTTTTGGGTATAAGAAACCATTTAGATCTGTGGAATTGCACATATTATATCAGCTCTTAAAACATCAGTACTGGTGTAGAAATTAATATTATTAAATTTCAGAACCAACTTCACCCCTGCTGATAAATGGAGCAATTCATCCCTTCCCCAGTGCCATTGGTTTAGGCTGCATTTCTTGAAACTCTTACATCCTTGCTTAACTTGGTTCTTGATTTTAAGTGGGTAAATCACCTGTTTAATAAACTTGTGTGGAAGCATTAGGGAGCTTGTACAGATGACAATGCTGGTTTGAGCATTGTTCATTTTTATAAGAAACCCTTAGGAGCAGGGTCCACAGAAAAATGAAAGCTGAGTCTCAGAAGAAAAGTACTGCAGCAAGAGGTGAGATTGGTGGCCAAGTTCTCACAGCTGGGTGACAGAAGCACAAAAGAATGGAGGTTAGTGTTTATAAAGACATCAGCATTTAAAAACAAAATTCAGAATGCTCAGAGACAGCATTCCTACCAGCAGGGTAAAAGCTAGCCCACTTCTTTGGCAATATTTGTCAAAAATATTACTGTGTCAGGAGAGCAGTAATACCTATCACACATGAGCCAGAGTCTTTAAATGAGTTTGATTCCATTAACTCTACTAATATTTGCTTTACATAATAGCAAACAAAGGGAAATATTTTCATCTTGTTGATGAGCCAGTTGTGTAACTATTTCTGTCCAGCGCTCATAGAATGACACAAGACAGCAATAAGAATGTAGTCAGGTAAAAAGAAATTTGGCATTTGAAACCATCTCAAGTTTAGTCTTCAGCGACAGATATTCTGTCATCCCTGTTTGGTGCTGAAGAGGAATTATTTTTCAATCTGTCTGGAGGTTTGCAAGCTGAGCATGGCTATTTTGCTGTCTGGCACATCAAAGCTCCAGGGTAGCAGATAGTACTTATAAATATACAGTGCACCAGAGATTGCTGGAGCAAATACTGTATCTCTCTCTCTCATTCTCTGGGCTCTTTCACTTACTTTCAGGGCTCAGGTTTGCTTCAGAGGGAGTCTATCCATGCCTCCTTTCTGGCCTTTTCTGTTGCAACATTGACTGGGCTACAGAGGGGCAGCTTGCCTGTGGCCACCATTCTACTAGGAAATAAAGGGCCAGACCTGGTGTATTCTGCAGAGTTCAGAAGTTTCCTTTCTCCATTAAGCGGAACCCAGCTGCAAGAGCTTGTTTCTGTCAGACATTCCCAAGTGGAGCAAACTGCTTGTAAGCAAGAAAAGAATCAACAACAAAAGAAAAAGAAACTCTCTCTCTTGTTCTCTTTTATATTGACTGGCTTTTTGTCCTAATAACCATACTTATATATGTTAAATATAGTAAATATCACAATATTTCATACAGGAGTGATTCTCTACAAAGACAGCTGTAACTTGTTTAAGGCATAAATTTGTTAACACAGTCTTACTTACGTTTCCATGCCTGATGCCTATGAAATTATGTGACTTCACACGTAAATTATTTACTGGCAGAGCTTCCCGTTTCTACTTTGCATGATCTACCCTGCATGGCACATATAATACCTTAGGGAGAGGGAAAGAGAAAGGGAAGAAGCAGCACTTAAGTATCTAAAGAATCTTTTATTGCTGATTCTCTTCTACGGTACAAGAAATATCACAGGGTTTGTGGATAACAACTATGCAAGATCCAACTCCTCCTCTCGATGCCACTGGTTTGTGTATGTAGAAATCATCATGAGCAGAGAATAACCCACATGGTATTTCACTTCTGGCACTGGTTGGCATTTTCTTCTTCAGTAAAAGAAAAAGCATACTACTGAAAAATAGCAGTCACAAATACCTGGTCATAAGAGCAAGTTTCTTTTGATGCAGAGACTAGCCCATATCCTTAAAAGTGAGGGATTTTATAGAACTTCCGAAGTCTTGTCTGTATTTCCTAAAAAAGAACATTGCTTTAAAATACTGCATTTATCTTTCTTTCTGTCTTTATCAATTGCCGGACTCCTCCACCTGAATTCATAAAAATGTTTAAGTCCAGGCAGTAAGATTCCACTTCTTAGAGCAAAAAGCCTGGAAAAGGAAGAGGTAACATGGCTAAGAGTGCTATTAGATTTTTTTCTTTTGATTAGCCTGCATGATTTATGGCAGATAATTTGTCTCATAGAAAAAAATAATTCTTAAAGAGAGTAGAAAAACAAATTCAAAGAAGAGAGACAAAATATAGTCAACAGAGATAATGTCTTGATTACTAGTGTGGGAATTTAAATTTTGCATTTTTCAATTTTTTTACACTGTTTTTTTAGTGGTAGTATTGTGTTGCTTAGGAATTGCATACATGAAAATAGCTAAGTTAAGTCTTCCATGATATTTGAATGATGCTGAAAGTTTGTATTATCATTATGCATTATGCATTCAGTACTTGCTGGAGGCTATGCTTGAGCCATAGGTCCAACATAAGCACATGGCTCACTTTCTTAGTGGCACTAGTGGTTTATTCATCCCTACTGTTCTCAGAGCCCTTTTACATTCTTTGAACTTTCTCTGAAGCCAAGATTTTGCACTTTGATCTGGTTTATTTATATCCTCCTCATACTTTACTTCTGCACAGATCTTCTATTGTACTTGAACCCCAGGGAACACATAGTGTATAACATTACACTCTCAGTATTGGAAATAGTCATGTGAATGATATAAGATCAGATTGTAATAGGCATTAAAAAATGGAACTTTAATCACACTTGTGAGAATTCCCACATGGAGGAGTAGATTAATTCAAAAGTGTCAAGTCTTATGAATGAAATATGACAATGATATACAACCTCAGGAGCAGAAAGTTTCTCCTTTCTTAAAGGGAGCACATTTGGTTAGTTGATATTTTTCGCTACTTATTACAAATGAAATTCACTTCAAACAGGGAAGTAGCAGCAGGATTAGCCTTAAATGTACACTTGTAAAATGTAATTCCTTTGTCTGACAGGGAGAGTCTATTTCCCAATAAACTCAAAACCAAGGAAAACTAAGTCACTATCGTAGAATAACCTCCCAAGTGCATCAATACTATCTATGGGCACAGAGAGAAACCTTGAGTATTCAGATGATGTGGAACCCTTCAGACATCAAGGGATTTTCAAAAGAAGTGAAAGAGATGCTCTCTGACAGGGTGGTAAAAGTTTACTGGATTCATCACCTTGGACATCTTTAACAAACAGATCGATGATGCCAGTGATTCAACAGTACCAAACTTCCACATGATCTCTGTTTGCTAATTTTAAGATATTTCTGGTAATTATTTCACACAGAAATTATTCCTTTGGAATAATCTGAAGGCTAATTAAGTGGACATAAATACAAATGTTAAATTTTCATTCTGGTCAAAGAATTCCCTGTTCCATGGTGTAAAATTCCCTGCATTACTAGGCAAAAGAAACCACCAATATGACTTGTTCACAAAATGTTCTTGGATACTACCAAGGTCTAAAACATTGTTTATACTAAAACAACAACAAAAAAATTAATAAATTATTAAAATTCTGGTGGTCAAAATGTAGAAGTATTGGAGAAACATTGAAATTTGCTTATGACAACAACTATAGACAGAGTTCTATGTTTCTATGCCTTATTTTATCCATGGGCAGCATTGTCCTCAAATAGCCTGCAACAGAAAGTTACTATAAGCAGCAATTCTTCCATCCCTGACTTCCTTATCCAAAGATTTCTTTAGGCCAACCTACTACCGTCCTTTACAAGGTAACATTTATGCAATTTCTCTGGAAGAGCTCTCAAGTCAACTTATGCTAAAATATAAAGAATAGATTTAAACAAAGAAACTTAATGTTACACAAATGGGGAAACAAAGAGCCAAAACAGTAAAAATATTGTCTCCTATTTGCTGTCTTCTGATACCGGCTTTGCCTGTTCAAGAGTACCCTAAGAACAAGCAGCTGAGCACACGCAGATGTTCAATGCTCCCAAAATGTTGTGACTGCCAGCCCAGCCCTCATGAGACAGTGAATGACAATGAACCCACACAACATTAAATAGCAAGAAAATTCCAATCACATCCATTTCCTTAAGGAGGCAACTGTCAGAAAGTGTAGATGCCACTACTTTTAACCACAATAAATCTTGTTTGTAGAGATGAAAAACGGGACACATACAAGTCTTCTGACCTTGCTGAAACTAACTCATTCCTTCCTTCTGACTGCAGTACTGAATTTTAGACTCCCCTAATTTTCCAGGTAATCAAAAAACTAACTTTCTACTTAAAACAGCTAGTCAGGGAAAACTTATAAGTCCCAATAAAGTCAACAAGTCTAATTTGCAAAGTAGAGGGCCAGCAAATGTGGCTGTATTTATCATACCCAGTGTAAAAAAATACAAGAATGACTGAGTTCCATTCAACTCACCATAACTTATAAGACCTTTTAAAACAAAATTCCTAATTTTTTTAAATAATAAAAGCCAGTTTCATACCTTTTTTGAACTAAGCATACCAAAATTCACACACACTAAGAATTTAATTTTGCAAATGTTTTAAGGACACTCTGTCAAAACCAGCCTGTAGTCTCCTAAATACAGTCTTCAGTTTTGTGTCAACATACAAGGAGCTGTGTACCCACATGAGTTGGCTCATTGAGCACCTATGCACATATATGTGTGTAGTGAAGGCTGGGGAAGGGGTTTTGCATTTCAAACACTGAGCAGGCAAAACAGGAGTAAATATATAAGAAAATTGAATACCCTTTGAAAGTTCAGCCCACAGAAGTCAATCAATCGCCTAACTATCGGTTTGGTCCCTTCTCTGCATAGGTTCTTTGTTCAGTGTAGCAAATTTCTCTAGTTAAATTCGTAGCCACCACAGAGCAAGATACAGGACAGGAAGTGCATAAGTCAGCAGGAACAGCTCAGCTGTCATGAGTAATTGCTCTTGGTTTTAAATCTAGCCTGCTGAAACCTTTTGGAACAAAGAGCACTTACACTTCTTTCAGAAATTAAAGGCAACTTAAATCTCCAAGCATTTCAGAGGGCAAAAATTAATCTTGATGCAGCAAACTTCAGGGAAATGTTTTTCTTCCTATTGAGACCCTATTTACTATTCAATGGGACTATAGAAAATAATTGCAGCCACACACAACCACCACACCCCATATGGTACAATCTCAATCAGTGTACTTTGGAGCACATTCCAGTCTTTTGCTGTTTTAAAAGTGTGGTTAATTCCCAGGGTTTCTCTCAGGTAAAGCATTCTCAGATTTCATGCACTGGGAAAGCATATAATTCTCAGGTTTGGTACAGAAAGGTGTTCAGATATGTAACATGTTTTAAGGAAAATCAGGAGAGTGAAACACCAGCATTACCCTGCTTTTCCCATCATGTGTCAAAAACTTCCAACTCTTCCCACAAGAGAATTACAGATAATTTTTGAATGTTGCTTTGCTGAAAGATGAATCACTATTTATGTTAGAATAATTTTAGTGTGTTCAGCATGTTAGCAGGTTATGAAAAAATTGCTTTAACTACGCTTGACAAAACACTGTCAGAGCACTAAAATTAAGAGGTGTAGCAGGTTGACCTTGGCTGAACATCAAGCTTCTCTATCCCTCCCCCTTCCCAGATGGACAGGGGAGAGAAAAGATGGGAAATGACTCATAGGTTGAGATAAGGCAGTTTATTAAAGCAAAAACAAAAGTTTTCATGAACACAAGCAAACAGCTAAAAAAAAGTTTGTTCTCCTCTTCCCATGAGCAAGTGATGTCTGGCCACTTCCCAGGAAGCTGCCCTTCAGCACATGTAGTGGTTGCTCCAGGGAAACCACTTGATGGGGGGGAATGTTGGGGAGCCACCAGAGACGCTGTGCCAATGCTGCTCAGCACTACCAAAAACACTGATGTGTTATCAACACCTTTCTAGCTACCAGTGGAAAGCACAGCACTATTAGGGCTGCAATGGGAAAATGAACTCCATCTCAGCCAGACCCCATAAAAGAGGACAATATTTCTTGCTCCTCATTGTTGAGAACTAAAACACTCTACAGATCTTCATAGCTAACAGGATTGTGGCTATTCATATTACAAACACAAAAAAGCAGCATACAACCAGTACTGCTTCAGCATGTATGCTATGTCTAGTAGCCTCTATTGTTCTGACCAGACTGAATATGATCAGAACTTGATTTAGCATTAAAATCTTGATGGTATTTGAAATGATAAATAAATGCATTGAAAAGACAACAACCAAACTGTCAAAGTAAGAAAATATGCATAATAACAGCATTAATAAGCCACAGTCTTTTAAATGATGCCTATTAATATCTGCAATCTTTTGCTGCCTTTTAGAAGAAGGCTGCTGCATTTAATTTTTAATCTCAGCTTTGCTCTTTCAGTGCTTGTCAAAGATTTGGTATCTCATCTTTTCGGGAAATATGTGTAAAAAGAGACCGTGTCCTTTGATACCCTTTAGCTAAATATCATAGTGTGTCTACATCCTCTGCTATGGTGAGTACCATATATTTCAGAAAACTTTTTTTTTCCCCAAAATTGGTTTAAAATTTATGATGTTTGAATGTAACAGGACAAATTTAAATCAGGCATGGGGGAATGAGTACTGAGAGAGTATGAAGGGCAAGAGAAGCAGTTAAGTATCACTTTGTTTGTGAAACTCAGCCTCTGAGCAAAAGCATAATTCCTGCCTTAGTTCCTAACGGGTCAGAATAACTGTCACACTAGAATTCATGGTTTTCCTTTTCCCAGCCCAATTATATTGCTGAAATTAATTCAGTGATTTGCACCAGGAGATTTACTATCTCTCTTATTTGTTGGTTCCTTAGCCAGCCACATACAAAATAGGTCTATTCTAACTCTGTGGTATCTGATCCTTATCTAAATCCCTCCTTTAAAGGACTAGAATTAATAAGAAATAGTGCTGGGTGGCAGAAATAGACTAAATTGCTTTTCCGTTGTGATGGTGCTTTCCCCAACAAGTACGACTATGAATGTAGGAACAGAGTGGAAATCTACTCTGTTCTCTCTCAGGAGTAAAAATTTGGCCTAATACAAACATGATACACACTTGTCACATGCTGCTGCCCACTAGCTCTTCACTGCTAAAGGTTTAGGAGACTCCACCAGGTTGAGTGGACTGGGAATGCATCAAAATATCTCACTCTATTTCTTGTTTACCGCAGGTATTATACGCACACCAGAGAAGGTCTAAAGGGAATAGTATTAGCAGCCCATTGCACACAGATATACTTCACTAGCTTTAGCTCAGTTTCAACTGTGAATAAAGGGAAGCGTGGAGAATGCTAGAGCCCAAATTCTTTGTTTTAGTACCTTGTTTAATCTTATTATTATTTGATTACAAGGGCACAGATGGGAGGCCTGTTAGACACAGCATAGCAAACTCATGGTTGTGCCTGTGTGCACCAGCTGTGTAGTGATGGTTTGAAACTCCATGCAAGACCCAGAAGCTTTCAAAGCACATCCTCCAAAAAAAATTGAATTAAGAAATACAGACCAAAAAGTTCGGAGAGCTGATAACATCTCCACCTCAGTAAGCACACAGCTATGGCTATTGGTAGTTGTTTTGGTAGGCAAATAAAATGAGGTCACAGGTCCACAGAGGAATAAGAGTTGGTAAAAAGGAAGTGTTCTATAAAAAAGGCTTAAGTCACAGTCCCAAAGAATACTGAGAATAAGTTTAAGCTACAATCCAAAACACTGGAACTTGAAAACAGGCATCTGGGGAAGCAAAACAAAGAGACATTTTTTTATTGTGGGGTTATGAAATAAAACACCACTTCCTAATTTTTTGTCTCTGACAATTTTACAGTAGATGTTTTAACTCTTCCATAGTGAAGAAAAAATGTGTTAATGCATGGTTTTATAGCAGAAACCCAAGTAAAAGTACAAATTCTTATCTTACAGTAGAACATTTCAATTTTTTATGCACCACGTGAGAAGTGCCACAGAAGTTGTTGCGGGACTCAGTTATTAAGGCAACAGTGGGGGAAAACACAGCTGAGGAGTATCAGTCTAAGCAGTAGATGTCATCAGTCTAATTTTACATCACTGATAAGATTAAGATTGACTGATAAAGGCAGCAGTATTAATGAAATGTTTCTTCAAAGCTGTTGATTTGATAGATCAAGACCGTGTAGTCAGGAACAAGAACGCTACCAGTTAGCATGGTAACGCTAAATACATTTATCACTGGATAAGCAGTCTTGAAAATGTAATTTCAAATAATAGATCATCAAGCATTTTTCAGTGAGGCCCTGAATCTTTTTTATATGCTTGTTAATAACTTAGTGAATTGGTACAAACAAAGAAAAATTGGTACTGTAGATGATGACAAATTTAAAAGAATGGTATAAAATTATGGAGTCATATAATAAGCTGAGTTGGAGGGAACGCACCCGGATCATTGAGTCCAGCTCCTGGCCCTGCACAAGACAACCCTAAGAATCACACTATGTGCCTGAGCACATTGTCCAAATATGTCTTGAACTCAGACAGGCTGGTGCTGTGACCACTTCCCTGGGGAGCCTGGTCCAGTGCCCTACCACCCTCTGGGTGAAAAACCTCTTCCTAATATCTAAACTTCCCCCAACTCAGTTTCATGCCATTTCCTTGGGTCCCATCTCTGGTCATAAGAGTGAAGAGATCTATACCTGCCCCTCCACTTCCCCTCATGAAAATGTTGAAGACCATGGCGAGGTCTCCCCTCAGTCTCCTCTTCGCCAAGCTGAACAGACCAAGTGACCTTGGCTGTTCTTCGTTAAGATTCCCCTTGAGTCCCTCCGCCTCCCTCATGGCCCTCCTTCGGACACTCTCCAGTAGCTTAGACCACTGATACCGAGCAGACTCAACCAATGGGTGGTGAGGACACAAACAACCAGTGTAGAGTCTGATATCTAGGAAAGAGCCAAGACTAGGATTTCTGAGAGACTCTCATGAAAAGTAGCAACCCTGAACAAAGCAGAGAGAAAATCATAATAGGCAATGAAAGACACATATCTTTTAAGTGCAGTTGAGTGGGATCTCTGTCAGAATAGCTTGTCCACTTCTGTATTCCTACCTCAAAGATTATGTTAAGAAATTGAGAAGATGGTGGCAAATGGTAAGAGCAAGAAAGTGACTACCAGAGATTTTCCTAAGGAGTATATCGAGTATAAAGGTACAACACTGTACCATCAGACCAGAGTTGTATGTCTGCAAGGAATTCAAAGGGCTGTTAATTATTATTGATCAAAGTACAACACAATCTACCGACCAGCACAGCAAGGTTCATTAACTTAAAGTCAAAACAACAGGTTTTTTTTAAAAAAAGGTGAAGACAATTTGTCATCACCTCTTTTACTCTGCAGCAAATGGGGTGGTATATCATTGTGAGGTTTAAATTAATAGTGGCTATTTTTCCCCTCTAAAAAAACTTCCAAGCAAGAACTACCTCAAGAAAGTTTTCTAGGTTATGTGGAAGGTCAGGATATAATACCAAAAACATTCATCCTGGTCCTAGAGTCAAAGTATGAATTTATCAACATTCATAACTGAAATTAGCACAGCAAAAATCTTAATCAGATTGAAAAATTCAGTTCTCAAATGCACGGGTTCATAGAACTTGAAACATATCCTCAAGTCCCCTGATATGAATTTTTAGTTTTTCAACATTTTTGGTACCAAAAATCAGGCCTGAAATTTATTCACTAGGACATTTCAGCCTACTATTCATTTGCACTTTGATTTTCAAGTGATCAGTGAATAGAACATGTCTGTCAGACTAGATAGACAAAGCACACATTGACGAGTTTACACCCACTTTAACTTGAGTGTACACCCTAAAGCACCAAATATTTTCACGAGCAGCAGAACTACTCATGAGCTGTTTCCTACAGATTTCTTACCTTGGTCACTGTCCCCAGCTCCAGTTTAATCCAAGGTGCTGGAGGGGACACATCACAGAAGACAAGAGAAAGCCTAGATGTGTACTGATGGGCCCAGTGACAGGCTGGCTGGCCAGCACATAAATGCCAAACAACAGCACAGCAGCCAAGGCTGGCACTTCCCCTCAGTGTGAGCACTAATTGTATCTCTCTGTTCTCCTCAGATTCTGCTTTTGACAAAGATTTTAAGAACATTTTTCTAGCTGATATTTTTCCATCCACTTTTAAGCTTAGTTGCACTTGGCCAAACAGTTTAAAAGTTACTCCGTAGGACTTGACAGTTGAAGAGAAAGTCAGCTTATTATGTAAGCTTCATTTCCTTAGGAAACCAGGCTAAAAATGTAAATGGGGATTCAAAGCTTGATAGTGCCCTTTCAATAAAAAGAATGAAGCAAGAATATATGCTTGCTTTCCTGCCAGAGGAAATTGCTAAAACAGGCATTTCTTTTAATTTAAAGAACAGACTGCAGAGAGTTGCTGTTTGCCCGGATGCTGTCAGAAAAGGCCATTGACCTGCTGGTCCAATAAAAATAAGTAAAAGAAAGTAAATTACTATTTAGTAGAGTGATCCCACAGTATCAATCCTTAACCTTTAATTTCAATTATAAATTAATTAGTCAGCAATCAGCTTAGGTTTAATTCCTTTGTTCATCTCCTTTTTATCCTGACTTTTTGCTGTCTATTGCAAAAGCCTAATGACGTTACCATTTTTATCCTCATCACACACCACTTTTACCTATGGTAGTCAATCTTGCTGGGAATGAGGTATGTAGAATTCCAATAGTTCTGTCTGTTCCTGCAACCGCCTCTTGGTATCATCAAAAGGATGTTAAATTTAATCACCATCAAGAACTTCAGCGTATGAACCCACATGGAGAAAACAAATGTGCGGAAGATCCAAAGATGTATTCATCAAAGAGAGCTTCAAAGCACTGGAAAGGCCGCAGGAAGCATAATAACATGAGCAAATATGGCATCTAAGAATGCTGACCAGGGGCTCTACTATACAGTCCTTGAAGGCCAACATTCAAAAATGTCTCCTTCATTCTGCACTGTTCACAGGCTCAGCTGAAATCTGGCACTGTCAAGAACAGGGACCCTAAACACACAACTCACACAGAGAAATATTTTATGCACAAATCAATGGTTGTCATTCACTGGCATCCAAGTGACAATCTACACTTCACCACTGCAACAGCAGGGGCTGGCAGGATTAGGGCTCCTCCACAAGCAGGGATGAGCTGGGAGCCAAGGAGAATCCCAACACAGGGGGGATCTCCTCACCAAGATGTTCTCCCACAGGATATGAGCAGTGTCAGGATGGCAACCAGTCCCCCTGACACCTCCAAACAAGGTACACTGATGAATGACACCAGAAGTCCAGTCAGGACTCCAGTACAGATCGAGTCCATCTAGGAGGCATGGACAAAAGGTTGAAAGGTTGAAGACAGTGTGGCTTTGGAAATCATCCAGTAAGAAAAAAAAATCCATAAGCTAGGACAGCAGCATACAGGAGTAGGCACAAATATATTTCTGATGGAGCTCAGGCCAGGTCTAGGTGCTTTCAGGGTCTGAGCTTAAAGGCAGGTCTAGGGCATGGGGAGGGGTTGCAGGCATGGGGGTCCCAGCTGAGACTACTCAAGTTAATCACAGCTTATAGGTGTCTTACAGGCCCTGACATGCACTTTGCATAAAACAGTAATGGTAGAGGGAGTTCCTGCCAAAACTCTTAATTTTGCACTAAACGATAGAGGAATTGAAACACTGAATTTTTAGCCAATATCTTAAAATTGGAAGTGCATAAGAAAAGCATGTTCCTTTCCTGAGAGAATAAATCCCTGCTGTGAAAATGCTCTTTTAAACAGAAACCCAGTTTTCCACAGGAAGCAGTTTTTAATGGAAAACACTCTAATGGAAAAATTTGCTTTAATAGAAAAAAAACCATCTCTTTTCAGTGTTGGAGGAAATGAAATCCAATTTTTCTTTTTCTAGGCTTAATCTTCCTGTTGTGCTATTGTGTTTGAATCTTTAGTACCCGCAGGGCTCATCAGTGTTAGAGTCTTGCAGTGAAGAAGATAAAGTACACATGAAAAGAGGCACTATGGAAAGGACATCTTTTTCCCCGGAATGTGATTTCTTCCCTCCTACCAGCGAGAGCCAAGATATGCTTGCTTCAGTCTCCGCTGGTGAGATGGTACTTTAAGGAGGACTCGTGCAAATGAAATGATGGAGGGGAAGGATTTCCTGTGATTAGATTTATTTAGGTGCTTGGGGCATTCAAAGCTGATGTTGAGTCAATGAAAAGTTGGATTTCCTAAATCAACAGCAAAAGAGATGTAGCGCCACTCTGCTGATAAACACAATTAGACTTGTTTGCAATGCAGTTAGGGCCCCAAGGCTTTCAAGTGATTTTCTTGACATTTGTACTTTATTTGGGTCAGCTCTTAGAGGGTCTACAGCAGCTGCGGCTCCTGCTGACTTCAGTGCACACTGTGCATGCTCAATAACCTTCAGAACTTGTCCTTTAATTTAAATTTTGAAGATACTTTAGAGCAATCATGAACAAGACATGTTAGTCTGCTGCCCTTTAATTTCCCCATCAGCATGATACAAGCTGAACAGCTTGCTTTGGCATCAGCGAGTTACAGAGATTTTCCTGCTGTCAGTCTCACGATGATCGACGTCGCTCCTTGCAGACACCTGCCTTCAACGCAAAGAGTCTCTGCAGACACAAAGACCATCATCCATCAGTGGCAAATATTAATTAAAAAGTTAGGTACAGGGAGAGCATCTTTTGTTATACCACTGAAGTACTCCAGTGGTCACATCCTAGTTTTGCGAAACCCTTTTCCAAAGCCTGCAGCCAGCAGTCAGCTGGTTTGAACATCATAGTCTCGTCACAACAGAATTGCCTACCTGAAACACATTATTCACCTTCACATGGGATAAACAGGGATGCCCAAGACATAAGCTCTGCCTTGAGTTATGAATTTTCATTACAACTCGGTCAAAAAATGGAAAAATAACTAGATGTGAAAAGACAGGTTTTTGTCAGGTAGAAATTTCCATCCACAAAAAAAATGCTCAATTTTGGGAATTAAAAAAGGATAAATCATAAAATGATCATTCTGAACATATAGAGCTAAGTGGAAATATTAACAATTTTCAGCCAACTGCTTTTGATTAGCCATTTTAAAATCAAAACATTCATTTTTTAAAATAAAAACCACTCATTAATAAAGAACATTCATCATGACTAAAACAAAAATAAACAGTACTGATTACACATCACAGAATAGTGTGGGTTGGAAGGGACTTTCGAAGGACATCTTGTCCAACCTCCATGCAATGAGCAGGAACATCTTCAACTAGATCAGGTTGCCCAGAGCACTGTCCATACAAATTTTTTTTAAATTATATTCTCTTATTTATTGATCTTAACCCTTAGGAAAAAAATGGAGCAAGATGTGCACACCTCAAATGTGCAAAATTCTGTTATAATTCCTACAGATGTTAAGCAATGACCAGTAGGGTTTTCCTGTATTCTTGTCATATTCATGAACACCTTTTCTCATGCATATATTTAGGACAAAGATTGATTCAAAATCTCTTTGCAGGCAGTAACCAATATCTCTTATTTTGAACCTTTGGGTGAGCAAGGGGAGCTTGTAGCTTTGGACCAGATGTTTCTGACTGTGTTGTCAAGGAGCCAAATACTTCAGAAACTATTGAATGCATGTAAAAAGTTCAGAAGAGACAATTTTGCTATGTTTAAAAAACATTTAACACCATACAGTTCTCCAAAGCCTTTCATCTTCATTTAGTTTGATAAACTTTACCTAATGAATCACAGAAATTACCCTACCTTGTTATCCGGGAGACAAGCCAACAGGGCTGAGGTTAAAGTACTTTGATGAAAAATTATGATTGTTTTGTGTTTACCACTGTGATTGTTTCATGGATGCAGGCAAGAGCTGAGTTTGCAATTCAAATAATCCATTCACTTTAAAATGGTTTATAAAAGACAGAATGAAAGGCAACTATCACTACCTATGAATTTTTTTAATAAGCTTATGAATTTTAAAAGGCATTTCATAGAAGATAAAGGCCGGCCACAACAAGCTTTTATGGGATATTAAGGATGAGAACTAAATACAAAAATCAAGAAATAGAAGTTAGTTTAAAAGTACAGCCTTTTTTATTCTGCTCCCATGTATTTATTGTTAAAATGGTGGTCTATCACTATAAACTATTAGTGAATTGATACAGTGCATAATGCAAATTGAATGTGAATACTGTGTAGAAGAAAAGGCAAATGGAATTGTGTGCAATTTACTTGTACACAAGATGATTCACATTTCCTATTTATCTCCCATTTCACATTTAGAGTGCAAAATAAAACCTTAAAAATTAAACAAGATTTTGCCCTTTTTGAAGGAATAATTTTTAATTATTCTAAAAATAAACAGCAGCCACTTAATGGGTTTTATATATGGAATTGCCACAATTCACCAGATATATAATGAAAGCAGCATTAGAAGCTAATGCAAGAAAACCAAGATAAAACACTGCATTTTCCTATCCTGTGTGTTGGGAAGTTCTGCCTGCATTTTCAGGGTTTTCCAGACCAAGGAGAGCCACAGAGGGATGGCATCTCTGCTCTAACCCCTTCTGCTCCTCCCTCTGCCATCATTAACTGGCTGGCCAAACCACTGGTCCTGGAGTTTGAGGTTCACATTTATTTAGATGGAAGATGTGTAAACCACAGTTTGTTCTGCCAAAACTAGCAGGTTAATTGAAACCAAGGACATCAGTAGTTTTAATTTAATTACAATTTAATTTTTGGTGTCAAAATCATACAAAAAAAAATTGTCATGCCCTGTCTTAAGAAGCTAATTTACAGAGACACTGACCATCTGCACTTTAGATGCTTTGATCCTTTCATACTCAAAAGCCAAGCATCTGATGTTGAACAACAGAAATTAAAGTGCACAAAAGTAGAGATGAATTTCAAAAAAGCAGCCATATCTAAACTCACAAAGTGTAAGTACCAAAATTAGCATAAGAATTTCCTAGCAAAACCTAATGATGCTCTAAATTGGCAATGAGGACAATACTTGAACATGTGTTATCACTTTTCCAAGCGATTAGAGAAGAAGCTACAGTAACCAGCAATTTTTTGAAGCTGTCATTGATTCTGTTGCATGTAATTACATGGTCATTATAGGTCTGGACAGCATAGGGTTTTCTAGATCAAATTAAATCATGTAAGTCAGTTGGAAAGACTGTGTCTTTTTCTACGTTAGTATTGCAACTAAGGATAAAGAATGGAATTATGCCTCCTGAAAAATATCTTATGTCAGGGAGTGAGATATTCAAGCCACTCAGAAATACTCACCAACAAACCTTGATCTTCTCATATTCTTAAGCAAGGAAAGTCACTGTAATGATTGAGAATGCAACAACAGTCATGGCTAGTCCAATGCAAAGTAAGAGTGAAAGACCTGAATATAAAGCAATGCTGGAACACTACTCCACTGAGCAACTTAATTTTAAATAATTCAGTCAAAACCACGACAGGAATGAGTACCTCATCATGAGAGATGTTCACCATGCCATTAAAAGGGACAAATAAAATGGATTTATAAAATTACTGACTAAATCATCCAACAGAGTAAGTAGGTCCATCTGGGTATATCAGTTACTAGGGATGTTTTTAAATCAAAGATTAATCTCAATTTTTAAAGGACAAAAGCCACTAATTTGCATAGATAATATAGGTATACTAGGTGAACAGGCACTCACAAAACTGAATTAAGTTTATGTTCATTCACAATTGACAGTAAGAATGGAAAACAGTGTGTTGTTTACAGCAAAAACCCATAAGGAATAATGCAGTTTAAAAAGTTGCCCTCAGGAACAGTATGAAATTCCTGTTATTTGATAAAGCACTACCAGGAAAGCATAACAGGAAACCAGCATTATTTGGATTCAAATCTCCAAGTGAAAAAGTTCTACAGAGAAGCAAAGAATTTATTCTGAGATTCCTGAAGTCCTTATACAGCTGCATACCCAAGGAGATGAGAAATGACCTTTACTACAGGGTCAGATTTACCAGCAGGCTTGAGAGAGAGGTGGGAGGCTTTTAGCTGACATTGTTCAAGCTTAATGACCCTCCCTTTCCTCGAAACTGGTTGCAGAGGCAGACATGTCAAACATTTTCTCTTGCAGCTGTTGAATACCAAATCTGTTTTCGATCACTAGAATACTGAAGTATATTTCTAAGTATTCAAAGAGTTGCCATTTTTCCTCTAACTTTCTGTAACATCTTGCTAAGTGGCGTAACTTTCCAAAAGACAGGAAGTTTTTGTCTTGGGTTTGGGACCACAGAGGAAAGATGCTGCCATTTATAAGAAATAACTTCACCAAAACAACAATTTATTGGTAATGGTCATGCCTAGGCCTACATTCCCAGGACCTAGCGTTAATTTCAATACCCTGTCCTCACAGCACTACCCTGGGGAGATTAGGTTTTATTCTCTCCCAGATACACCTCTTTGGACGTCAATATCTGTGATGACAGATTTCTTATTAATAGGATTCTGAGCCCTTTTGTGCCAGTGTTGTTTAGTTTTCTACCAGTGTACCCAGCTGCAAACAAGAAGCCCCAAAAGATATTTGAAATTTTCTGTTACAAAGGCACAATAGGATTTCTGTTCTGCCAGCAATAGATGAGACAAGGGTTTAATCTCCAGTCCATTTCTTTAATACTTCATTATCATCTGTATATATAGCAAGAGCATTTAGTTTTGATCTGTATATATAGCAATATATATTTCATTATCGTCTTTAATACTTCATTATCATCTGTATATATAGCAAGAGCATTTAGTTTTGATCAAGAATCCAGGTCCTACTGTGATAAGGGCTGGATAGACACAGTCAGGAGAAACATAAAATTCACAGCTACTGGGCTTTAATGGGAGCACTGTTTTTGTTTGTTTGTTTGTTTGTTTGTCTTAATATCAGGATATTTAAAGAGGTGCCTACGTATGGATTTAAAAGGCAAACTTCAAGCTTGATAGATAATTTGTTAATAACTTTTAGCAAAACTTCAGTGTGAGAAATAAAAGAACACACTTCCTTGCTTCCTTTCTCTTCAAATTAAACTGCATTTGATATAAAATTCAGTTTCACTGCCCTTCTCCAGTTTTCCTACATTGCTGAAAATCCCTAAGCACAGCCTTTCAAAGGCTTGTTGCCATTCTTGCAGCCTCATTCAGGTTTTCCTTGAAAGCATTTGAGATACACACTTCCACAAACAGTCTGAGCCACCTAAACACGCACAAACAGAACCTGCAGTCTCACCTGCAGAGGCACTAGGAGGGGAGACCCATCACCTATTTCAGCCCTGAGGGCAAAATCTTCTCCATGTTTAGGCCAGCTGTATGTTCATAGTCTGTAGGACGTTGACTTGCCCCTTCTGCAATGTCTAATACCTCGCAAGGATATCTGGAAGAAACAGGGATCAAGAAAATAACCTTCTCTCTGGCAGCTTGGACACAGAGCAGAACTGAAATACAAACTCTAATTAAGGTGTTTCTGCCCACGTTTTTCTGCTTACTTTCCCAGTTTGGGTCTTTGGGTGTATTTTTAGTGGATTCATTCCCCAGTGCTGCCTTTCCAGCTCTCTCTTAGCAGGAGCACAGAGATTGCAACATCCTTATCTCTGCAAGGTGAGGGAGAAGGAGCTCAGCAGCGTCTGTCTATTAAAAGAATGAAATCAAGGTCTCTGAGAGAAGTAAAAGTGAATGAAATATCAAAGTGATGGAAAAGAAATTGAGGAAAAATCTCTGAATGTTTTCAAGGAGCAGTAAAGAACTGGTTGTCCTATCCAAAGGCATTTATCTCCTGCTTTGTATATTACTCAGGGGTTTAAGGAAAAGTGAAAACCTGTGCTAAGCTCATACCTCATACACGGGAGTGAAAGTATTTGTCTTTTTTCTGCCCTACTTGTCTTTCTTTGCCCTCTTCATGTGCTTCCATGTGTCTTCCTTACAGTTTGTGTACAGAAAAGTAACTTTAAAAGAGACACTTTAATGCAAAATCAAGCACTGTAAAGGTACGACATGCCAGGATTATTGATGCACAAGAAGTCTTAATTCAGGCCATTTTATGTATAAATTTGTTTTTTAATTACAAGCTCATGTAATATTTCTTCTGTAGGGTGTCTGACTTGTTCAGTGAAGATGTTTTTTATCCACAGCATTCAGTGAGTGGCCTGCAGGCCTTACTTAAACTACCCTGTACTGAATAAAAAATTATGTCATTTGTTCCTAGAGCTCCACGAAATTTGAATACATGCATCTTTATGGCACCTCTCTGCAAATCTGATAACATTTCCCTTACATGAGGGGAATTAAAGCATTGAGATTAAGGCCATTGCTTCCTGAGCCTCCTCAGTGCAGACAGGTCCTTGGCATCTGTATCTTTATTTTTCCTCAGACTCTGCTTCTTTTTACCTGCATTATTTGAGTAAGCATGTAAGCAACATAGAAAGACAGAGATGTCTGCTGTGAAAAAAAGTAGAGGCACAGCTTCTTGAGACAGACTAGCAACTACCTGCCCTGCTTGGTTTTCCTGTCCACCAAACTCTCCACATCTCCCACCCTTGCTGTGGTATTGACCCCCTGCCACTGCCTCCTGGTTCCCTCTTCCCACACTGCTCACAGTAGTTTTCGATTTAAAACTCAGTGCAGCGCTAGAGTTTCTCATCATCATTTTTGTTTTAACATTACAGAATGACACATCTTCCCCCAGACTCCATCTTGCAATCAGACAAACCATTTTGGCTGTCAGACAAGGAAAAAATACCAATTCCCTTGTGGACACAGACGAGCCCTCAGCTGGAACTGCTAGTCAGGAAGTTACTACTGACAGACAAGGTGGTCTATAAATACCTCACATAAAATGATGTTAAGGTACCACTGCTGTGGCTGTAAAACCAAATATTCAGAAGTTAGGAAATGCCAGCGTGCAGGACCCTGAGTACAACCCTGAGTCAACCCCACAGCCAATCCACTTCAAAAGCCTCTCTAGCTGTCATAATGCCCTTGTTTACCTGTATGTTACGGCTGGAGATGCACGCTCAACCAAGCCATTTTTTCTACTGGAGTATGGCAGGCTGCATGAAGAGTTTCACCTTAAAACAGAGTACTGGGGATTTTATCATCAATTACCACCTGCCCTCCTTTTAGCTGCCCCATTTCTTTGTTTGGTGATTCCTGGGGGAAGCCAGCAGGGAAAGCCACCCCTGGCCTGCCAACAGCCATGGTCCCTCCACAGCTCAGTGGCCAACGAGGCAGCAGGGAGATGAAATTGAAATCCAAATGGTTTGTCCCTTTCACATGCTGTAAAAGCATCTTGAACTTTTTCAGCTTTTCCAGCTTTGTCACCTTCAAACAGAAATGTTTCATTTTTTAAAGCACTTCAAGTATTATTTTTAAAAATAAGCACCAGAGGAACTGCAGTAGATTGCCTGCTGTTATTGACTCTGGAAGGACTGCTGACTGAAGCGCTACACACCAACAGAGCAATAGCGATTTAAGGTTCATTAGTGTTTAGAGCAGTATCTCAGTGAGAAGATTAAGAGGCCAGGAAAACCACTGAATTTCCATTCTTTGAGATTCAAGGTAAGAAAACACATTCAGCATTTTCCTGTTCAAATTCACCCAGAGACGTGACCACAAAGGGAGATAAGACATCCCCTCCCGTACCCACAAATTCTTTTAAAGGATGATTTAAAAATAAATATTGTTCTGTGAGGGTGAATCTTGATAACGCAGCCTTACAGTATCTTTCAGAGGAAACAAAAGGAAAGGTGCAATGCTGTTACAGCTCAGAAATTGCTTTGTTATCTGACTCACACTTGGAGCAGAGCAGTCTCTAGTCCTGGCATCTATCACAAAGCATCAGAAGAACAGCACCAAGTTACAATTTTAAAATTACGGTGGAAAGAGGTTATTATTTCCACTTTGTAGGACTATGATAGAAGCTAGATCTCTGCTATCTAGAATAGCTATTTTCCCCCTCAGCATGTTCATTTCTCTGCCTGTTTGGGGCTCATTAGAGCATTTCTTCTTTTTTTGTCCAAATATTTTTGCCTTCTTACAGTCACAAAGAACAGGACTGAAAGAAAGTCAGCAGTTTTTTTCTTTTCCTGTTGGTTTCCCCACTGATATATTTGCTAATACAGTAATTAAAAGCAAATTACACTCCTCCATAGCTACAGAAGTAATTATGGGCCATGTCTAATAACGGTTGCCAAAACAACTAACAACTCTCAAACTATCTCATAGAGCACTTTCTCCCCTGTGGGTCTCTAACAAGCTCAGCAGCTTCTTTCCTTTCCCAGCCAATCTGTCTCAGCACTAAATGTATATAAATACCATCCTCAAAATGTATATACAGTTTCATTGTCCTCTGGCTCCTCAATACAGATCAAATCTTAGCTGATGTCAGAGGTGAGATGCCCCAGAGCACAGGGACAGGCAAAGCAGCAGAGTAAGGCCTTGAACTCAGCAAACTGTCATCTCCTGTATTTATCCAGCTCCGTGGCTCCACACTCCTGCTCCTCTCTATTTCCTTTACAATCTCCATCCTCCCACACCATCCTTTTTGTCCCTTGCCTATTTCCTTCAGCATTAGCCAGGAAAGCCTGCCAGTGCACAGATCCATTCTTGAAGAGCTCAGATGTCTCACATTGAAGCCACACTTGGTAGGAGACACCAAACTGGTCAGAGGGCCATAACACAACATTCTGCAATCCTGCTCTGTAACAGTACTGAGGGACAATGAGAGATCACCTTCTCCCTTTCTCACTCTTTTCCAAGGAGCTCACCACTCCTGTTGGGTCCTTTCTAGACTTCTGTTCCCAGAGGGCCAGGTGCTGTGAGCAGTTACCAGGGAGCACTGCTCACCTGTGGAGAAAAAGCAGGCATTCGTGGCAATTATGTCCCAGCACGTCCACAAACTAAAGGGACAAGCTCCCCTCCTGTGATGGAAACACACTCTCTGGAACAATTGAGGTCCTACTCTCTGTTTCCCACACTCATGACATAAAAACTGGTTTTTATGTTATCCTTAGTGCCTTTTAGCCTAGGCACTAAAGATTATGGTCGTTCGTTTCCTTATAGCAGGTGCAAGGCACTACTCAACACATGTGATAAGAATGCATCAAAGAGAGAAGCTGTAAAATATTTCTGGTGCTGTATTAACACTGAGAAAAACAAGAAAGTAAAAAGTAGACTGAAAGACAGGCTTTTTAAAACAGATTTATGAGGTACAATACCTTAAATTTCTTTTCAGTCAACATTTCAAAAGAAGAAAAAGCTGAATTTGGGCAAGCTCACATCTTTTTTTGTTTCCGGTTTGTATTGTCTTTCATCTCACATCTAACTAAGCCACTTAATTCAAAGAAGATGAGTTGTTAGGTCATATTTAGTGTCAGTGAACTGTGTCTGAACAACAGCCCCAGAAAGCTATATAACCCTTTGCACATGCAACCTCCAAGGGAGCCCAAGAATGCTGAAGACAATTATTAAAAAATTAAGAAAAGAAAAGCAATTTTGCATTACCCTCCCTCTAATTTTTTCAGAATCAAATGTGTTGAAAATCATATGCCCTTGGTTTTTATTTTTATTTCCTCTATAATAATGAGCTATGAAATCCATTCTGGTTTGTTTTTTTCTCCAACAATGTGCTACTTCATCTTAAAGCAGGAAAAATAAAGTTACTTTTCTGGAATAAGCCTGGAGTGACACAAAACTAAATCAAATCATTGCCTGGTTTTTATTCTTTTATGGATTAGCTATTGTTGTGGTATTTGGCACAGTTCTTGTCTCACTGAAGTTCAGGGAACTTTGCCATTTACTGCAAGAAAATAAATAAATGTTCTTGCTCTCTCCATATCACCATTTTTCTAACTAATATCACCAATATGATTAAGTACATCTAATATTTCTGCCAAGGGAGCAGAATGTGTATCCCCATGAGGGTACAATTGCAGTAATTTTCAGACCTCACTTAGGGTTTTCTGCTGGTAACAAGTTTTCTGTTTTCATAAGGATTTTATTTATTTTACATTTGACACTCTGAGTATGCATTACTTGTTGAAGTGGCTTCTTTCACGATCCATATTCCCTCTTTAGCACAATTTAGTACAATTCTCCAATTTATTTGGCTCCGGAGTCAAATTTATGTCGTGTGCTTTGCCAGACAGTGAAAGCACAATCTCATAGAGGCATTTAAATCAATCAGTTCATAAGCTCTCAGTCCTGGGGAGTCACTCTATTGAAAAGAATTTATTACCAAAATACAAAACTATGTATCTGTAGAAATAAATCTGTAGCTGCAGTACATATATCAGCCAAGGAAAGCAGATCAGGTAAGGTAGTGCCTTGTGTACAAATGCTTTGAATTAATGCTTGTGCTATGTGAAATAGATTTTACAGCACTTCTGAAAAAAGAGTCCGACACATTATTCTTAGTACTCACCATTATATTTTTGCTTGTTGCCTTCTAACTTACTGTGGCTGCAGTCCTCAGAGATATGATGCATCTGTATGAACTCATCACTATGTCCTACTCAGGTTGTTTTTCAACCCTAGCACTTTAGAAGCCATTAGAGATGGACTACGAGACTTCTGGCACTCAGGAATCTGAAAGTTTCACAGTTCCCCCCTACGACCTTGGTGTTTGATGAGCCTCTCCAACTGTAGTCTTCAAAAAATCTGCCCTGTCGGTGCCAGCCCATTCATCGACTGTCCTTAAATCCCAGCACCAGCAGTGGAAGGAATGTCCTCCTCCTGTCCCAGGCAGAGGGCCCCACCATCACCCGTGCCTGGACCTGGGGGGAGCAGGGAGGAGCCCTCCAGGACAGGTACACAGGGACCAAAATCGTGGCAGGGAGCTTGGAGAACAGGTGCACAGAGGGTGCCTGACTCTGGCAGTTGGGGTGCTTAAGCACAGATTCACCTAGCAGGTATCTTTCCCTACAAACATTCCTATCGGTTAAGCTCTAGCCCACATTTGAGGGAGAATCCCAGCCATACCTGAGCACTTAGCTGACCATGTGTTCTGGATGAGCTGAGCAAGAATGAGTGCTCAGCCCACCCACAGACATCCTGAGCCCTCTGCACAACACTTGTTCTCAATCTAAACACCTGTAGAGCTAACACCGAGAAATAACCAGCAGAAATAGAGCTCAGGTGGCTAGGGCATGCTGACAAGCCATTCTTAACTTTGCAAGGAAGACAAGGACAATGACTATAGAACTGGACATTGTTTGCTTGCATAAGGCTACACACACATATAGGTATTGGCAGCAGTATTTCTTTTCCCTTTGTCTCTCTTGTAGAAATAAAAGATTCCACAGCAAAGGTAAACTTGAGCTGAAGGAGGTACAGCAAAGAGCTGGTAGGACCATTAGGAGAAGATGCTAGAAGAACTTGGCAGACATAACGGCAAAATGAAGACTGGGCAGAAGTACAAGAGAATAAACATCAGCAATTATGTATCTAATGGACCTACACGACTATACTGGCCCAAAACGAAAGGATATAAAACAAGCCTGACTAACTCAGGCTGCGAATTAGGGGAAGGTTTCAGATTGTGTCAGTAGGGTAGTTCTGGAAGGGCTTTTAAAAGGAAAAGCACGCACAACATGCTGGGACTGAGAAATCACCTGTGGCACATAGCGCATGTGGAAGTACTCACTACAGACTGCTCTGTGCAGGGATCTAGCTGCTCAGCACAAGGGACAGCTATCTGTGCCAAACCCTGCTGACCAAAACATTGATGTTCCAGGGCTGAAGTGATCTCAGTTGTTGATAAAGTCAGGAGCAGGAGCACAAAGAAGTCAAGGTGAAAGCTTTACAAAAGAGTGTCTATACCAGAGTTCAATTTATAGTTTATAACCCTTTTTTTTTTATTTTGGACTTAATTAGGCTGAATAATTAGCATTCAGCCTGACAATGTGTGAGCCAGCCAAGTGATTTAATTTTGAAACACACTTACTTTTCTTATACTGTAAAGGAAACAAAACAAGGAACAAATGCAGTACAGTAGTTCATCAGAAGTGCATCCATAAAGGTGCACTGTTATTGATATGGGACACAATTCAGTCTTGTCATAAAACAGGTGTAACATCAGGGCTGAGTTTGGCCAACTCTGTTAACTGTTCAATGCTAATTTGTTTAACCTATAGCACTGAATATGACTGAATTATGTTTTAAACCTATAGGTTCAGGTCAAGCTTGACCAGACCATCAAGACAGGCAAGCAGATGTTTAATCACCCTATGTCATGTAAAAGCAATGTTACATTGCAGAAGAAAATTGTTCACCTCAGAGGTAATCCACCTCTCAGTTCTAACAAAAGCCATGGTAGATGCAGAGCAACACAAACACTTCTAATTAAACTACAGAATTCCAAGGCCTTCTGCTTTAAACTACCCATCTTTCAGCTGCATAATTATGGATAAGTAACAATGGAGTCCTCTGAGGTTTACATCAGTGTAAATGACAGCAGAATATGGACACTAAAGTTCAGCATGTCAGAAACAGCAAACACAGAGGGGCAAAGATGTGTTTGAGGCATTCCACAGAAGACTTTCTGAATTAAATGTATCTGGAGGAGAAAATAGTTGGATTGAAAAGGAGAGGAAAACAATAATTTGTGAAGAACGTATAAAAGAAGAAGAAAAAGCAGCCTGTTAGGAGAGGTTTAGCTGGTCTAAACTCAGCACAAAAACATTAACAGGAATTGCAGGAGAAGAAGAGGAAGGGGTAAATGGTCCATAAGCAGAGGGAGATGACAGCCTGCCTCAGCTTTGTGGCATTCACGCTTTTTTGTGGGTGAAGAACAACATGTCAAGAGATGTCAACCCCTTCTCTAACCTATCCCAGGCATCCAGAGGCCTGTACCACACCTTGCAAGCGAGGGAGGTTTTCCAGGATGCTGGTCACATATCCCATCCTACCCTCATGTTAGTTATTAAAGCAAAGAGGGAGAAGTCTTGACATTCTCTGACTTAAGGCATGGGACCTTATGCAGCAGCAGCTCACTTGGTGTCTGACCCTATCCCATAATCACCCTCATCCTCCTGAATATGTTTGGGTTTGTTCAGCCTGGAGGCATCACACAACCTCTTCTGCACTTGTGTGAAGGACAGTAAATTACAGTCTCTTGTGGTCAGAGCAGTACCCAGGTCAAAGAGGAGATGAGACAGTACAGACTGTTCCTTCATGATTTATAGGTGAAGCGTTCCGTGCCGGTACAGCGAGGAGATGGCTTTGCACCACGCATTGTGATGCACTGGCACGAGCCAGGGTGGAGATTGGCAAGGCAAAAGCAGAAAGCTATTATTTTTGAGATTGTTCTGTTCTGGGACTACAGATACTCTGCAAATTGAATTCATATTGATAGTATGTAGTAAGCAAACTATTTTTTCAGGAAGAGAAAACTTCCAGTCTGTTCTCAGCTATGCAGAGAACAGTGCCGTATTTCAGAACAAACAGTATTAATTTTCCTTCTCCACCCTTAGATTAAAATATTATTTAATTCCTTGACCTGAAAAAATACCATTAATTACTGGCTTATTCCCTGACAGTGTACCTAATAAAAATATACTGGCTAATATTTTGTTTTCATTCTGTCTGTACCACAGGTACCTTTGAGAACCAGAGTCAAAACGTCTTCTCACACTGATCAAATAAAGCCATGCTATTTTACAGTTGTTACATACCATCGGGGGAAAAAACCCAAAATAAAACAAACAAACAAAAAACCCCCAAACAAACCATAAACCACAAACCTAAATCTTTACTCAAACCTGCCTTGCCTCCAAGGATTGCATTTCCAAGGACTGACTTAGGAAACCACTTTCCTGGGTTTCTGGAGACTTTCTGCTGGCCAGAGCAGGGAATTAATGCAAAGGAAGTGTGTAAAGAGAAGAAATGAAGGTTTACCTGGCATAATGAGGTGATTGGTGTGAATGCAAACATTGTCAGTGATGGATTCCTGGTACTGGGGTTTGCTGGGCATGAAACAGCTTGAAACTACTGATTCTGTAAGGGGGGGAAAAAAAGAAAGAAGAAAATGTAATGACTCGGCATTATTTTATCACAGGTAAATTTTGCTGTAATGGTTGTCTGCTTAGCATTAATACCTTTGCCACCACAAACAGTGGCCACAATCCAGTTAAATTCTGCAGGGCAAGATCTGTGACTTCAGCACAGCCACATACAAGCTGGGCTAAACAATGTCCACTAAAGCCATGGAGAGAATTCACTTTGTCTGGAAAGAGATAAGATTACAAAATGATAGAAATTTAAACGTAGTTTATGTTTGTTGACATACAGATATTTTCAGAGTCAAGCTTTCAGGATCTTAAATGAAGCTGTGACATTATCCAACACAGACAAGGCTGGATGTGCCAGTTGAACCTATGGCAGTGAAGAGCTGTACTGATAACAGAGCTCAAAAAAAGATAAATCTGTTTTTTACAGGCACAGGCATTGGCATGGCTCTGGAGAATGAAACCCCTTTGAGAAAATGGCCATAAATCATTGTCCTGCAAGTGAAAACTTCTACCTTGTAGATTTGGAAGCATGTGAAAAAACCCTCAACCTTCCAAAAGTTAAAAAACATCACTCTTAAGAATAATTACATCAGGTTACACTGAGAGATTCAGAAATATGACTTCTCTTTTTAGCGGTCATATGGGAGAAAAGATGGAGTACGTGGGGATTTTTTGGAATGGCAAACTGCAGTTTTAGGAGATTTTAAAAGATCAGAAGCACAGCTTGATCTAATCAAGGATAGCTGTTCCTTTGAAAATCAGCATCCCTGCTAGATCAGAAAGCAAAAATGGAAGAGCTGGACAAAAAAAATTGGTCCAGTTGAAGAAAAATTCTCATTACAATCAATTGTAATTATTTTATCTTCATTATTAAAGGCTAAATTATTTTGGCTTGGTTTTTCAGTCTGAATTGCATTTGAATGTAAGTAAATAATTATTTCAAGTTGAAACATTTTGAAAATGTGCTACAGGCATTTTAAATTGCATTTAAAATATGACATTATTTACTGTGATAACTTGTGAAAGAAAACCCTGGGAAATATTAAAAAGCAATTCTTTATCAAAAGAAGATTCATTATTTATAAGATACAATTAATACATATGAATTAAGTATAAAATTCATAGTTATATATACCATCAAGCTCTTAGCAAAATCTGAACACTTTCAATGTTATAATTGCCATTAAATGGTAAATATTAAGGGATGTTTTTCATCTAAGATACAATTTGAAATAAATTTTTTAACCTCATTCTTTAGAAATAAATTCTAAAATCTGAATTTTTAACCTAATTCTTTAGAAATAGTTTCTGAAATCTGAGTTAAATAAAAATAAACCAGTCTGGAAGTTATGAAATAAGTACAGTCCTAGTTTAATTGTAATCAAAATTCTCCCTCTTAAACTTTTCCATGTAGAATTTCCATTAAACAGACTAAATGATATTTCTTTTGTATTTCACATATATGAAAATGGTGCTGAACCAATGATGTAAGATAAAGTTTCTTAGAATACAGATTTAAAATTAATAAATGCATGTTATATTTTCAATCTTTGCGTACATCCTATATTAAGTTTTATGCTAGGCTAGTGATTCAGCAAAACAGAAATAATTCCCATTTCATTGCTGTATTGAAGAAGCAGCTTAATTTGATGTAAAAACATAATTAAAACTTTCATTCTAAAGAAAAGTCTTTTTTAGTGATATCCTTATGTTTAACTGGAGTTTCAGGATGATAGTTAGCCATGGAGGTGACACAGCAGAGCAAAGCTGTGAAATTCCTTGCATAGCTGTTGTGTTTGGGTCCCTGAATAATCATACCACAAAAATAACATGACCTTTTTATAAAGCCATGAGAGGGCATTCTAAATGCTGTGTAAACTCACAGCTGGAGCTGCCACGTAAACTCGCACCAGGCGGGTCAGGTCTCCTGCTCTGGTGATAAATATATACCCCTGTGTTTTCCCAGAAGAAGGACACAACTTCTCCCCTAAGGCTCATGGAGGTTTCTGCGTTTAGAGCATCCTCTTCTCACCCCAGATGTGAGAATCAGCAGTTACAGAGTCACTTCAGCAGCAGCAGGTTTTTAGCAATATCAGGACCGCAGGCCAAGCTCCTCCCTGGTGAAACTCCATTGCCTAGCATTATTTCACCTTTTATTTCAAACAGAATTGGCCCTGTCACCAGGCTTTGCAGGTAATGCTGCTGCAACTTCACGCAGAGACCAGAAAAGAAGAAGATGAAAAGCTAAAATAAATAATACATATACATATCATTGACATGACCACCTAAATAAATCCAACCCAGTAAAACAGAAAGACGACACTGCTGAGAAAAAGACAAATGTCAGAGAAAGCCAAAAGGCATCCTGGTGTTTTGTTTTTATTTCCTTTCTATACAAAACCAATACTAAATGCTTTGGGGTACTCAAAAAATTTACATTTTAAAAGCAAATTTCTTTTCTGGTCCCCATAAAAAATACTAGATCTACTTGAAAGCAATCCAAAATAAGAGAGACAAGGAATGGGAGGAGTCCTGGCTTTTCTCCTCCCAGTCAACACCCAACAGAGCACAATAAGGAATTTATTTCTGGTCTCTGCCTGTGTTTCCACAGTGCAATGGAGAACTGCTAACACACAGCACCTCACATCAGCTCAACCATTGGTGAGACTGAGACACAATGTTTGACAGGATTACAGATAACACATGGTACCTGGGGATGTGGCTAAAGACACAACCAACACCAAAACTCACTGAAAAAATGGGAAAAAGATCATTCCTGGCAATGCTTTGTCAAGCCTGGGGCAGTTTGTGATGCAGTGGGCGAGCACTGTGAGCCTTCCAGCCACACAGAGATGCAACACCTTGGCTGAGTGTTTTACTTGCTCTCACTGTTACTGCAGCAAGAGAATGAGCAGCATTTTCTTCAGAGCAGTGGGGAATAAACCACAAATTGAGCCCTCTTTTCTAAAGGTTTTTTTTTCCAGGGGAAGGATGTACTCACATGAGGTTTTCTACTGTTGGATTTAATAACGCTTTCCATTGCTTACATTTTCTCCTGCTTAAAAGAATTTTACCATGCAAAGAGGTATTTCTGCATCCTTGTATTCCCTCAGTCATAGGTTAGATACATGTTCTCCTTATATCTCTAGCAGTCATCTCAACCAAAAAAATCTCCCAATTCCATGTTTTCATGAAAAACAAATTCTGCCAAGCCTCACTCATCATTTTGCTATTCTTCTCTGAATTATTGGCTTGATCTTAGTCATCAGAACGCCAAAATCAAAAACCTGTATTTGAGACATGGCCAGCAACAAACCAGTGCTTTATGAGAGTTTTCTTCCTCAGTAGTAAACAAGTCTCTAGTGAGGTTAGAGAGGCATGTGTGTTTTCTAAACAGAGTACACGCTTTGAGAGTAACGTTGGGAACCAGACACAGGTTTAGAAATCCTAATCAATGTAAAATGTTGCATTGTGCCCTGTAAAATTTTATTTTTCAAAATACGTATAATCTGCCTTCTTATCAGTGATAATTTGTGGAATCAGTTTTCAAGCAGGTATCATTTCTCCTGGTACTTCTGAAACCTGCAAGGAGCAATGGTTAAGACCTGTTGGAAGAGGAGAATTTTCTCCTCATTTTGTTAGTGCCTTTCCCATTATCTTTCCCTTCAGTCATCTGCCAAACAAGTAGATCTGACAGAAAATAATGAAGAAAGCATACAGATATCTATCCAAGAACTTTGTGCTAGAGATGGCATGGCAGTGGCTGACTTTATTTAGCACCTCTGAAAAAGTGAGCAGGATGCAGAAAACAGCAACCAAGAAGGAATGGCATTACATAGTCCAGTCCATGACAGATCAGCATGGTGTGACACTGGAATGCACGATTCAGGAAAAAATATCTGCATTGTGCCACATGGAAACAGAAGAAATAAATGCTGAGGTTTGAGGAATACTCTGGGGAGGACACACTTAGTCTTCAAAAGCGTTAACACTCTTCCAAAGCTTCCCTAGCCACAGGGGTAGACTTCAAATCTCATATTGCCCAGCCTGTCCATTTCCAAAATGCAATCCCAAATGCAGCATGAATGGAAGAAGTGATAGAATCAGTTTTCAGTAAGGAAAAAAGGGAAACAATGTTATTCTGGTGTTTTGAACTGTCTAAGTTTTCTGAAGGAAAATCTCTGATTTTGTACAGATTTGTTCATTAAGTAGCTATTACAAAAATACATTCTAGATCTGGTTTTCACCTACTGGTGTGAATGAACTCACAGCAGAAGGGGCTCTGGAAGACCAACTCTTAGAGTAACTCTGAGGTCAGCACCTCTCCTTCTCCTTTTCTCTATCCTGAACACGGCTGCTTCACAGGCAGCCAACTCCCTGGCTGAGGGCAGCATCTCCAGGAGTTCCCAACAGTGCTTTAGCATGCTGGGAGTGCAGAGACCCCAGGATTTTGTGAGTTCCATTGGGTATGCATTACCTGTGATGGAAGCCATTATTTAAGAGTCATTCTACAGCTGTACCTGATTATTAGAGTGGCCATTGAGGGTTTTCAGTAGTCACATACATATGCCCTTGGAGTCATGCCTCTGTCCCACCACTGTTCATGAAAATAACTGAAAAATGCTCCATAATTTAATGCCATAATGACATAATAAAGCTGCTTGAAAACTATGCCCCTCTCTGACTAAATGCCCTGCAAAAAGCTGCAATGAGAAATTCTAAATGGAAGATACAACAGTCACAAAAAAACAGATTTAAAAACTCATCTAGGCTCACTGAAATATTTGTTTTAATATTTTTTTCTGAACATTGTCAATTCAAAATGAAATGAAATCTATCCCTAAACCCATTAAATGTTTCATGCCACCTTTGTCAAGCTCTTCAATAAAAATCTCTGTTGCCTTTCTAAATGCCACTGCATGCATAATTTTTAAAATAATCTTGCTTTTATAAAGCCCAACATAAAATGTTCCAGCTGAAATTTTCCAACAAGTTTCTTTCTGGAGAGGCTGAAAGAACACACTTAATTAAATTTCAAGAAGAAATTGGGGCTAACAACCACTTATAGTGTGCAACCTGTACAGGAACTACAGGCATGAGAAAACCACCAAATACATGAGCTGGTATCTGCTACAGAGCAGTGAATGCCCACATCTGGGAAAAGATCAGTTTAGGCACCCTGCTTGTGTTCATGCTTCTCTGCAGTATAATTAAGCCCAAAAACCACGACAGCCTTAATCGGATGATTACAGCAAATCTAGGCATGGCCTCACTTAAGGGAAATCCTGTTGGAAATACTTCTCTAACAGAGAAAGACTAAAGAGATTCGGGCATAATTACCTATACTGAAATGAACAGATCTCACACATCAATACAACTGCCAAGCAAAATATGAATCTCGGTGTGCCTGTGTGACGGAGGCTCCCATGAAAGGATATGTGCAGTGCCACTGGAAGCTGCAATGGCACATGTGTTCATTTGGGGCTGGACTGTCCCCACAACTCTCAGCTGTGAATGTTTCTCCCCCGTTCTATGCAGAGCTCCCCGCAGCCCTGCTAAGGGCATGGCATCCATAATGCCACTCTGAATCCCAGAGAAACTGCCCTGGAGCAGCTGCCTTCCCACCCACCTCTTGGACCAGCAATGGAGTGGCCGGTTCAGCTTCCCACTGCCCCTGTGCTGGCAGAGTGGGATGGTCAGGCAGGAAACTTCTTCTTCTCTTGCTCAAGGAGAAATTTGGCAAGCCCAGACTGCAGAATATCTCAGAGGTATAACCAATTGGCTGGTTTATTTACATAATTTCCTTACCCATTTTCTCCACCCTAAAGTTTCACTTCATTGTGTGGGGGGGGAGAGAAAATGACACCAAACCCAGAGAGCAAGCTGCAGCTTGGCAAGTACATGACAGGAAAGTTAATCTTGTCCTAGTATCGCTCACCTTGGCAGACCACAGTATCTTCTTTTCCCCTGCCAGTGACCAGCCATATCCTCCAACATCCTTTCGTGTTTTATGTTCTTATTAGGATTCAGATGGATGATTTCAATGATTCCGGTATATTTAGTCATCACCTTTAGCTATAAGCAGTTCTGATGGTAACCTTTTTTTTAAAAAGAAAAAAAAAGATTTTTCAATGTTCTTCATTCTTCCCATCAGTCACCTGCAGATTCCTAAAAATTTATCTTTTTGTCTCTCTAACTCAGTTCAAGTCTTTTTGCTAAATCTCAGATGAAACAGCAATAAAAGACTAAGAGGGAAATTATACTCCTAACATTGATCCATTTTTCTGATGTTTAAGAATGGAGTGGGGACCCAAAAGAAATTTGACCAAGTCTCACTCTTGCCAACAGTCTGTGGGCAAAAGACAACACATTTCTGAGCACTCCTTTGGGTGAAGTCTTTCACATTCAGAATGGGTACCTTAAGCACCAGCGGTTATGCTTGCATTTCCAGTCATGAATAATAATAAAGTGTTCCCAGGGGAGGAGAAGTACCAGAGGCTGAAGCCAAATTTATCAGCACAGAAAAGTGCCTAGTAAGAGCAGGTATGGAGCTGTACTTCCCTTCTCAGAGGAGCCCGGCTCCCTTAGCCAGCTGAACACCTACAAGGGGCAGAGGACCAGGCAGAGGCTCTGGCTGTGTTTGCTAGGCCAAGCAGCCTGTGGGAGAAGGTGCAGCAAACATGATAGGTGAGGGCCACGGAGTTTCCAAAGGACAGAACTGCAGTGTTAGCTGCACTTGGTAGGCACCCAGAGCAAGCAAGGGGACAGGAAGCAGACGTCAATGTGAAAGAGCACTGCCTGTCACACAGGGACTCTTCTCCATCCCTCCATAGTCCGGGAGCTGCAACTACCCTGCCTAAGCAGCCACAGGGAGACCAGCAAGCTGCAGAGCCAGACGAAGGAGGAAGGCACAACATCCCACCTGCTTTGGTGCGAAGACAGGGGGCTGTGAGAAAGTCAGGATCTTACTGCAGGATAAGACATTGCTGCCCTTCAGGAGCTTGATCTTGTTAATGTTTAAATACCATTTTTGCCATCCAATGATGAAGAATAGTTAAAGAAGTCCCAGTACAAATCTTCCTCTACCAGGTAGAAAAGGAGATATGGTTTGGGCTAAACAGCTGGTGGCAATCTTTAAATATTTGTCAGCTACCCCCATTGTCTCCTGCATTTTCAGTTGCAGCTGTCATAACCAGCAGTACCATCCATCTGCCTTGGAGAGCCTGGCCAAGAGCCCATTTTGTTGACTTTTTGCTTTTAATTTTTTTCCTCCCTGATTTTTCCCAGCCGTTCCTCTGGCACAGTTTTGTGGTTCTCCTTCCTCCTCACAATGAGAGCAGATTCAGCAGCATCCTCCCCTCAGGCAGGGACAGATTTGCTGCAGCCACCTGTCCTTTACAGCCTCTCATTTTAGCTCTGAAACCAAGTTATTATTTCATAGACCCTGCTTGCCTTTCAGTGGCTGTCCCTGTGGCTCCCCTCCAGCACACAACATCAATTTTCAGGGATTTTGAATTTGCTTTCTTCCGATCCAAGACACTCATGCTGGTGAAGTCATCAGCCCAAACGAAAGAACTAATGCCCCAAAACCACTGTGAGTTTCCATAATCCCTTCCCTAGGGAGCACTGCCAGTCTCCAGGCAGTATAAAAAGACAAGTTTGGTCTCACATGGCTGCAGCACAGGTTTGAAAATGAAGGTATTATCTCATGATTTCAACGTGGAGGAAAGCATGCAAGACCCTGACTGTGACAGCTGGGATTGCCATGTAATGCAATCATTACACTCTCCTTTCAGAAATAAGGCTCACTGTAGGCTACAGAGATTAGTGGTCACTGTGGCTAACACATAATCACATTGATCCAGAGAGTTGTGCAAGCGTGAGTTTAATGCTTCTGAAAACCAGGTGTGACATTGCTCAGAACAAAATCCTTTCTGCATCAGAGGCAGATATGGCCTGGGCACTGAGTGTGATGTGTTCAGAGCTTTCACCCTGACTTCAGTCCATCTGCTGAGGGGGACAAAACCAACCTGAACCCTACAACCCTGGAGTGCCATTACCTCCAAGAGCTAAACACAGAGACAGTGATTTTAAGACATTCACAAAGATGTTCTGTTATTTTACTGGGTCATTCAGGCTGAGTTTTGAAACACCAAAAACTGATTTTTAGACATGTCACCAAAAGAAGATATAAAAATTAAGTGGGACCAGATCAACATTCAGGGGAAGGGAAAAAATAATCATATATCATAAAATCATCTCAAACTCAAGCCTCCAAAAATCAAGCACTCAGATGCAATAGTCCATCATAAAAATTCCAGCAGATTTAGGAGCCTGGGGCTCCAGTTTTAGTTGCTCAGTAATGAAGTAACCTCTGGCTAGCCTGAAATGAACATTTCTGAGCACATTCCCAAATTATCAGCTGTGTGTTACCATAAAAGCTACAATGAAAAATTCAGAACTAATCCTGATAGAGCAGTAACTAGAGTTGGTAGCAGGCATATACAACAGTACTTTCGATTATAATTACCAAGATAATGTAAAAAAAGCCTCCAGACTGCATGTGGACATAATTTATAAGAAAATTAAATTGCTGATTCATCCTGGTTAATTTTGATTATGGCAAGATGTGTGCACAGTTGACACATGTGCTAAAAGTATTCCAACTTTGAAGACAGATCTGGTTCATAGCTTCCAAAGCCTGAATCACCTACTCACAGCCATGTTCCGGGTGAGGAAAACAAAGAGCTTCTAAAATTGTGCAGAGCAAGTACACACAGCCTTGTGGGACTTAGTGCTTGTATTTCTGCAAGAAGAGGGCAGGCTGCTAACTTTCCATCCAATAGGAAGGCAGGCAGGAGATACAGCTTCTTCCCTGGAAACCTTTGCCCTGTCATGGTTGTGGGAAGGAATCCCTGTTGCTTTAGATGAGCATTACAAGGGGTTTTTTTTACAGAGCATAAAATGGCATTACCTGGAAGAGGGCTGTAGATAAAGAAGTACATTGATGGAGTGGATTTGTAAAGAAAGACAATAAGAACCTTGAGAAAAATCTTGCTAAATTATGTGAGGCTCAGAGACAAATAGGCATGCAGGCTAAGAGGATCCTCCAGGAGTCCAGGTAACTCTCAAACCTAGAGTAATCCAGCTGGAGCTGATAGAAATGCACAAGGGCATAATATAACCTACTTATATAAAAATACAAGATATATAGAAAAATATAGATTTTTCAGGTGACTCTCCCTTTACAAGACACCATTTATACAATAGTTTAGAGATCAGCTTTTTTAACCCTTAGAGGATGGCAAGAAACTTGTCCTAGTAGACCTTCTTTTCTGAGGCACTATCTAAATTAGGGGAATATAAACCTCTGGGGATTTCTGCATTTTATAGATGTTTTTCCAGCTAATGAAAGGGCTTTTTCCTGAGTGACAACTAAATGATTGCCTTTTGCCTCTATCTTCAACCCTCTGCATTGCATTCTTACTGGTGGTCAATCAGTCTGTGAGCACAGCTTTCATCGTTGCAGCCTGTACTGCCCCCCTGCATCAGAAAGACAGTTTTATGGAGCCTGAAAGAGATGAGAAAATAGTCCACTTTCTCCTTAAACTGCACATGAAACTACACAAAGCAGTTTCTCCAGCCAGTTTCCAGTTAGAAGGAAATAATATGATAAAACTGATTGCAGTTTTTTCTCTGTCTGTGATTTCCCAAATGGTCTCTTCTCAGCAAACATCTGCAAGGTGGGGATGAGCATAAGCTCTTCTGTGCAGCTGCTGCTGTGGGGCCTTGGCAAAAAACAGCTCTTTAGACACAAACAGGCACAGTCCTGCTCCTGCAGGTGCCATGCACTAGAGCTGCCATGTCTCACAGTGCTGATGTATACAAAATGGCACTGAGAACTGCCCTGCTTCCCCTCTACCTCTGTCCTTTTGAACTTTTTCATGAGGGCAGAAACAGTAGGAAACGAGGTAACAGTGCTGAGGAGGTCCTAAATCTTGAGGGTTTCACAGCTCTCTATCTCTGAGGCCATTGCCACAGAGTCTCTTCCAGAGTCCTGGATCTGGGAAGCTGGAGGGGGCCAAAAGCAAAACCAGACACAGTCAAGCTGGCGTAAAGATGGTCGGGTTTTACCACCATCCAGCTTTGTCTCCCTTGAAACTTTACCCAAATCAAAAGGTGTCTTTGGATGGATTTTTTTCAATAGAGCAACAGATCTTGGCCAACATCTCCCTAGAAGTTTTGTGCCACGTTGTTGACAGCCTCCCCCACATCATGTCATCAAGTCACTGGCTGTCGCATCTCCTGCTGTCCTGTTAACACTGTCCTCTTCTTATGCAGGGCTGAAGTGGCATTAACTTTCCAGATGGTTTGTTTCCACCTAACATATTAGAGAGGTCTGTCAGCACAAAATCAGCTGAGAAAGTCCCTGGGGATTGCTGTCGATTCAGACACCACAACACTAAGGAAGTTTGTTTGTATGGGGAGAGTCTGATTTATATCTCTAATACTGTTAGGCATCTGCACCTTTTAGCATGATTGCTTTTACTGACTCAAATACTTTTAAAAGAAAATCAGTAATTAAGTAAAAGCAGCCTGCTATCAGGAACTAAGGAATAACTAATAAACAGTCACCAAAACTTTAACTGATTCTGACACTTCTCTCAGATATTTGCAGGAGAGAGAAATTCATATCAAATGTGCTCTGAAATCTATTTATAAGGGCAAGCTGAGAGATGGAAATTATAAAACACAGAAACATTACCAAATGGATATAAAACTATTTCCAGTACACTCCATGTTGCAGCATTTCACCAACGGTAAATACAAAATACAGTTTCACTTAAACCAAGTCAGCTTAACACACATTTCCTTAAAAACTAAACAGCACCAAGTTATGAGAACCCCATTCATGATCCATTTATGTATATTTAGCCATAGACTCAAAAAGGATCTAGTCCTAATAAGCAGAGATTTAAACGCTGGTATACCTTCATTACACGGGCAATAATGCATAAGACAATTACCTGGATTGCAAACAATTGATTTTTATCTTAGACATTATCTGATGAATTTTTGCTGATAGTCCGTAATACTGTAAGTCAGTTACTCTAGACTTGAATTTTAGTTAAGGACTGTGAATAACTGCCTCGATGTAGCAGAGCAGCTACACCATCCTCTCAATTAGGCAGGCTTTCTCTGTCATCCCTGGTTTAGAATAGTCTGTAAGTGGGACAAACAGTTATCCAATAAATTCAGTTTTAAACAGAAATTTTTCATTCCTAATAGTAAAACAAAAGCTTTTTTATAATCCCTCACAGAGTAGGTTTTATAGCATAGCAATTGTCTCTTCCCTTGCTCACAACTGCAAGCAAAAATTGCCACTTGACTGCTAAACAGTTTATCTATTTTATAAATACATTAATGTGTCTCACATGATATATATGCATATGCATCTCAGAAACACCTTAATTCATAATCATAAATTTTCTTAATAAAAATCATAACGACCTTTTATCATAAGCACTAATATATAATAATGTTATCAATCTCCTATCCTTATTAACATAAGAAAACATCATCTAAATTACAAATAGCTGATTTTGTAATAAAATCTAGATATAACTAAGATATTTAACATTCATAGTAAAAGCTGATACAGTAACCCAAAACCTTTTTAATCCCAGATTCAGCACAATGTCAGTTTTAGATCCCAACCACACAAATCAACAGCTAGTCTCATGGTTTAAAAAGGGGAAATCTAAGAACTACATGAAGTTACAAGGCTTTATCTCTGCATGTAGCTGTGAGCAACTGAACATGAAAAGCAGGTAAAAAAGAAAGTAATGCAGAGTTTAGAGTGGTGTTTTTCAAAGGGCTTCTTTGGAGTCCTGGCACACATTGGGTGGTGTAGAAAATTGCAATTGCTCTTTCTCTCCCTTCCCCCTTGTAAGGAATTAAAGATCACAGCTGCCTGTCTCAAGCACTTTTTCTCAGTTGTGGGTGCAATTTACTGTGGCAACAATTGTAAAGGAAGATGGTGAGGGCAATTTGCCCACTGAAATTCAAAAAAAAAGAAGAAAACAACCTGAGATAATATAACTAAATTTGAAAAAGATAGTAATTTCACTTATAACCCCACCAACAGTAAAGCCATGGTTTTTGTTTTGTGTCAGGATTAAATCACAACAGGTCTGTACTCTACCCCGTGGAGAATAGAGTATGGGCTCAATATAAGGATATGTTTGCATAAGAACCTTTTGTATGAGAACTTTTTTTATATTTTGCATGAGAACTTCGTACATTAAAAATTGGTTTTTCATGGTGTATGGAATTACCCAGTTGGACAGGAGCATTGCCTATAAAATTCTTCCAATTATGTGTGGGTGCAGTTGAGAGAGAAACCTATCTAAAAGCCATTGAATTATGTGAACACACCTCCTCAGCAAACTCATTCACTCTTGTTCCAGTGTACAAAGGTAATCAATTTTTGTACGGGACCTCAAGATCCCCTTGAGATTTGGCTGATTAAGAAAATACACATCTTAATACATGATCTGTTGGGGTTACCCCTCCATGGAAATTAAAAATCAGGAGCCATTGTGTAATTCTGTGGCTAATTTCAAGACATATTGGGACTCCATCCAACAGGCACAGTATTATGGAATCCCTCATAACCACAATTCATTAAAGAACTCTCTGATCCTTGGGACTCATGGGGAGGAGGCAGTGGCTGGTGAGAATTGGGTTGATGACTGCAACTGGATTTACATTTTTAATGACTGGGATATCCACTGTACTCTGTATGGTTACTTGCCTTGTTGTGTCTGCTGCTTTTGTCTTTTCTCCTACTATCTGCTACATACACATCACCCTCATGGGCAACCTGTGAACATTCACTAGTCCCTGGAAAACAGGGAAAACAGTCTTTGAGTCACGGGGTGGTGTAGGGACTTAGAGATCACAGTTGCCTGTCTCAAACACTGTTAAGGCCCCAGATGGACTTTGCCATGAGATAAGCACAGAACAGAGCAGCAGGATGGCACTAACTCCAGGCCTGGCAGAGCTGAGATCTGGGTAGCACATCCTGGGTAACGAACGCATCCAGACAAAAATTCCGACTGTGGAAAACGGTGTAAAGAACCTCATAAGCACACCCCCCATCANTCCCCTTGAGATTTGGCTGATTAAGAAAATACACATCTTAATACATGATCTGTTGGGGTTACCCCTCCATGGAAATTAAAAATCAGGAGCCATTGTGTAATTCTGTGGCTAATTTCAAGACATATTGGGACTCCATCCAACAGGCACAGTATTATGGAATCCCTCATAACCACAATTCATTAAAGAACTCTCTGATCCTTGGGACTCATGGGGAGGAGGCAGTGGCTGGTGAGAATTGGGTTGATGACTGCAACTGGATTTACATTTTTAATGACTGGGATATCCACTGTACTCTGTATGGTTACTTGCCTTGTTGTGTCTGCTGCTTTTGTCTTTTCTCCTACTATCTGCTACATACACATCACCCTCATGGGCAACCTGTGAACTGACAAAAGTCCCTGGAAAACAGGGAAAACAGTCTTTGAGTCACGGGGTGGTGTAGGGACTTAGAGATCACAGTTGCCTGTCTCAAACACTGTTAAGGCCCCAGATGGACTTTGCCATGAGATAAGCACAGAACAGAGCAGCAGGATGGCACTAACTCCAGGCCTGGCAGAGCTGAGATCTGGGTAGCACATCCTGGGTAACGAACGCATCCAGACAAAAATTCCGACTGTGGAAAACGGTGTAAAGAACCTCATAAGCACACCACCCATCAAAGAAGGATCACCCAAAGTTATGGGACAGATGGCACCTGTGACCACCACCAGCCACTGAATCCCCCACAGAATAGTCCTCTGTGGATACCTGGAATTTGGACTGTAAGTTAAACCACCACAGCAGGAACTTGAGATAAGATAAAGGTGATCCTATTGTCTGGGTGTTATCTCAGATCTAGGGTGAGGTTAACAAAGCTGGGGGAAAGAATGTATCACTGATAATGGCTGAATTCACGGGCCAGAAGAAAAGCCAGCTCAGCAACTGTGCTGAAATCAACCCAGGCTGGGTATAAGGTAATTCTGGCAGGGGGAGATTACAACCACCAACTCACGGACCATCAACCCAAGAAATCCACTGACTCAGAAGAAGAGAAAGACTGAGGATAGGTATATTTTAGAAGCAAGGGAATAATTTAAACAACATATAAGAGAACTGTGTTGCTAATGAGCACTTATCCCTTTGTTTGCAAAATTGTATAAATAGAGAAAAATTTTGAATGTCCTCGGGGCTCTGACCAGTGAGAAGCCCAGGGTGAAGAAGAATCAGCAAATTGCTGCCAGATCCATAGGTGATGACTATCTTCTGCTTAGTCTGTCTGTCTCTCTCGTTCCTCTCTTTCTGTTTCTATCTCTCTACCTCACATTCAATGCTAAATTAAATCCATACTATGGACTTCAACATATGCCCATGTTTGCTCCTCAACTCGGGCAGAGGCATCTCTCAATAACGAGATCATAACATTCCTCCCCACAGAGGACAACATCCCCATAAAGAAAGCTGAGAAGCCCATTAGCCTGCTCCAAAACAGAATCATGTGCCACCCCAATAAGTGTGGTCATGCTTCATCCAGTTGTTCTTCATCTCTGCATCTCATTTTCTATGTTAATTTTTTATCATTTACTGGATCTTTGATTCACTAGAGCAGACTGATCACAAGCAGGCAATGGTAACATCACCTTTCACAGGCCAACAGCAACCTGGGTAGGCCTTCAAGGTCTGTAACACCACTGCAGAACAGTATCACAAAAGCAGAACTGAGAAAACAGATCTTGAATAGCCTGATTTATACCCGCATGAATATTTGTCCTTCTTCCCACACTCATTTGAGGTCACACAGCCTCTTGTTATTGTACCTCCACCTCTGTCAGGCATCCTCAGGGCAACCATTTCTCAGACAGAGGATGCTGGGTTACTTGTTTGCTGCCAGCTGTATGAACTTCCTTTTCTTACTGTTCTTTTTGTTATACCCAAGTTGGTGTGTAGTTCTTGTCTTCATCCTTTATGTGTAACCTGTTTCTCTAGCTCACTAAAATGCTGCTTTTCATGTCTAGTGAGAGCACATATTTTAAAAAAAAGCCCTTTGAGGAGCAGTGGTTTAAATGCAAGTCTTTTCTATTTCTACTTTGATATGACTCCCTTACTCTTAGGCATTTCTACTCTCTCTATTACATAGTTAATCCAGAATTTAAAGATGCAAGACAACCTATGAAATTAAAAGCAATTTTCATGCATCAACAGAAGTGGCTTTTTAATTTTTTCTAACATTTTGAGCTGAAAACAGCTAGAATGTAGGAGGCTGATCAAATGGGTTTTAAAAAATAATCCTGAAACCTCTGCTGAGGTATGGAGAAAAATGAGAAAAGAAAACTTCAAAGACTAATAAACAAAAGATATCAGTGTAGCAGCAGCCATGTTTTCCTCACCTGAGGTCAAATCTCATCTTAGTAAAGTTAATGGAAAAATCAGCATCAACTTCAATGGAATTGCTCCCCTGACTTGGCATACTGTGGGTGTGCCATGATATCAAGGCAGGATTGGGCCTTTAGCACCAGCTCTTCTGTTGGCAGCCTTCAGCATTGCAGGTTAGTGCAGCTACAGGAGATAATGATTTTCAGCTTTTAGAATATTAAAAGTGCAAATTAAGTACAGCCCCAGCTGAAAAACTCACAGGTATGTATCGTGCTACATCTTGTGTTACTTAAACATTCATTAGGTATACTTTAGAAGGAGTTGCAGGTTCTCTTTGAAAGCTTCCACCAGCTGACCATGGCACCTTTCCATTTCCCCACTCATCATCAAGATGGTGTCAGAGAGTAAGTATTTCAGGACGTATCACAGAAGGACAATATTTTTTCATGTTAGATCTCATTTTGTATTAGCATCTTTACCATGAAAGCTCTAAAGGAAAATAAATTTAATAAGAGCCATCTGTGACATAAAACTGCAGAAGAAATAATTAAGATTAGTAGCAGACTTGGTTTCTGAATGGAGATATACAGTGTATAACCCAGGCTTATTAATCCACTTTATCTAAATGATTAGTAGCTCACTTTTTTGTTGATGGCATTTAGGGCATGAAAAATCATGCTGGTGTATTAACCATTTGATTAACAACTTGTATGATTAAAAAAAATAAGAAAAAGAAAGCACTATTCAGTTCTCTGACTCAGACAAAGACTATAAATTTCACATACATAAATACATTCAAGAATTGTGATGTGATAAATGGACAGAAGAAAATCTTCACATTCATGCAGCTTATTTAAACCTTGTTCTCTGGAGTCCTGCAGAGCATATTTAGCTTTTCATTTTCCTTTCAGAAATTTCATTTCAGAAGTACCTTAGGAACAGCTATTTTTGGCCTACACATATCATTGTAGCGATGCCAGTGCTAATCTACTGACAAAGCCACTTAAGGATGCCACGAAATTAAGCTCAGCAGATGAGAAAGGGTGTACAGAGTTGCTCTTACATCCTCATCCTTCAGGAGAATTTTAAGTCTGTGCTTTACAGTGAGTGCTTTCAAACAGTCCATACCACCTTCACCACCTTCAAAATCTTTTATTATGTGTAATTTTCTATGTGTATTGAGATACATTTTAGTGTTTATAAAGTTATACTTTCCACATGTTAAGCTGCCAATGAAATTCAATAGATGACACGGATTTTAAGAGGTGATTAGAGTCTGCAAGTATTTGCATAAAGATCTCCTCCATTCTCTGAGAAGGTTCAGAAATGTGTGTGCCCTTCATATGTCCTGTTATCAGACAATAACATACTCCACAATTTTATGCTCCAAAAACTTCTGGAAGCAGTATTGAACAAAAGACCTTGCAATAGACTTTTAAGAATGATAGAATTACAGTATTGTTTTACATATGAAAAGTGAAGGTTATTCTTCAAGGCCGTGTATTTCATCCTACACTGTATGAACACACTGTAATCAACATTGGCACCCCAAAAAGAATGGATGAAAATGTTCTTCTGTTGCATAAAGCAGCTCACTCGAATTGATCAACCATTACAAGCTACACATGGATTTCATGCTACTTAAGAAGCTCAATTATTTAAACATCCCCAAATCTAATGGCCTACTAGGTGCCTGCAGTTCCTCATTTGTATTCATATTCATTCATATTTAGAGGTGGGATGAAATACAAACTGTTCAAATACAGAAAACACATTCCAGAGTAAGTCCTCTATGTTCAAATAGTGTTCAAATAATGTTCATCTGAAAGTAAGACAAAACTTTTCCCCTGCTTTATTTTATCATTTACACTTATATCCTGAGTATCTAAAGGTTTTAATTCAAGGCTGATGCTGCTGCTCCTCCTCCTCCTCCAGTAAAACCAGGAGGGAAAGAAGTTGATGCAGACTCCTTAGGATGGCAGATACATAAATTAAGCTAGATTTCAGCAGTTCTGTACTTTGGAATGATCACCTGCAGTTTGAATGAAGTACTGCTAAAACAAACTTGAAAGATCACATGGCAAATATTTATGCCTAATGAATATGTAGCTTAAGAGAAATATCTGAACTTATACCTTGGTACCCAACAAGATTATCCTGAAAGGCATCTCCTTCAATAAATTTTTTAAAAATCATTATCATATCAATTTCAATATTCTGTTATGCCATCAATCAGCATTAACAATAGAATTTTTGTTTTAAAAGGCAGTTACAGATTCAGCATTGCATTTTCTCAGTGAGATTTTTTCCCCTTATTTTCTTATTGTAATATTTCCACTGCATATCTATCAATCAGCCCCTCTTGCAGCAGATTTATTTGGATGAACAGTATTTATGTAGTGCTCTGAACTCTCTTTTAGACACACAGTGCAGTCCAAGTGAAAGTACTCCAGGCCGGATCTCAGGAGACCATGGGTTTTACCACTGACTTTGCCACTGACCATGTTTACTTTTGTTATCTCTCTGTGTCCCCATTTTCCTCATTTCCATGGTCAGAAGGCCAAAATATTTCGAGAGAAGCTGTCACATTTTGTGTGCCCTCCTCTCACTAGGCCCTGCAGTAATACCAACCTATGTAGTAAAAACTTGTTCTTTCCCCTGAATTACTAGCACCTGAGTGCAAGATTGTGTTTTCAGAGAGCAGCCAGTTCAAGATTAGGCTTTTAAGAATAAAAAAGGGCTTTTTAGGTCACTGCTATATAAAGCATGAACGCTTATGCTCTATCAAGGTGTAAGTGCAGTATATGGCGTCCTGTTCTTATTTAATCTCTTTTAGACTCACTCTCTTTTAACACACCCTTACCAACTATATCAAGTTTTATTTTCCATGGTGTAACAGTTTGCACAATCTCTCACAGGAGTTCTTGCCTTGCAACCATCCTAGTAGAGCAATTTATACCTGGTTTCTCTAGGATGGATTAGAGCACCCTAATTTGGAAATCAATCACCCAAGCTGGTTCTTGCAAAAGAGAAGATTGACAAGACAGAAAAATTCATTATGTGAAGATCTATGAGCTTTGAACTGCAGTTGCCCAACTCAAAAGCATAACTGCTGTGTACTTACACTGAAGCCTGCGGCACCTCTAGGAAGTTTGTCCTCGGCATTAGTCATTCTCATGTTGATCCTTAGGCAGGATCCTCGTTAGACCAGCTAATCTGTGCTATCCTTTTACCCTGTCTCCCTGGAAACACACAGATTGCAGGTGAAGGGAAATAACCCAAATGCAGGTGAAGGCAGGTTTGGATAATAACACTGCCTCAGTATTTGTCTGTCAATATGTGGACTGTTTTGGCATACGAGATACCCAGAGCACTCTTTGGTTTTAAAGGAGGCCAAGTGCTAATTCTCAAGACCACAGCAAAAAATGAGATTTGTTTTTAATTTATCTATTCTATGTATTAACATCTACATGTTCACTCCCTCCCCCTTTACTCAGAGTGTAGAAATAGAATAGAATAGAATAGAATAGAATAGAATAGAATAGAATAGAATAGAAATAGAATAGAATAGAATATCCTGAGTTGAAAGGAACCCACAAAGATCACCATAGTCCAACTCCTGGCCCTGCACAGGACAGCCCCAAGTGTCACCCCACGTGCCTGAGAGAATTGTCCAAATACTTCTTGAGCTCTGTCAGGCTTGCTACTGTGACCACTTCCCTGGGGAGCCTGTTCAAGTGCCCAGCCACCCTCTGGGTGAAGAATCATTTCCTAACATCCAACCTAAATCTCTCCTGACACAGCTTATTTCCACAGTAAATGGAAGTACTCCTGGTTTTGAAAAATACTACCATGTTCTCTGACAGAATGGCACCTAAAAGAACCCCAATGAAAATTACAACTTTGAGCATTCCTTGATATTTTGTTGTCTTTAAACCTAGGATTGATCTTATCTGTACTAGTCCATCAACAGCATTGATAATTTTCATTTATTCCATTCCAATTACGCAAGCTTAAAAAAAATTCAGTATTTGAACCTCTGCATTCCTACAATGCCAGGAGACAGCAACAGAGAATACAAATGCACCGAAGTCAAAACAATTTTGCCTATGGTAGAAGTCAAGGTTGGAGGATATTATGATTTGGGCTTTTTTTATGCTACATTTCTCATCTCCCAGCAGTGTGTATCTGTATCCAGCAGACGTCCTTACCCCTTTTTGCAGATCTGCTTCCTCCTCTCTTTTCGCACTGGTCAACTGGTGTTTCTTCTTGTGCAATTGAATTTGGCAGGTGCAAGAACATTTATTTATGCTGTGCACAAGCTGGGGAATGCTATTTTGACAGCTGAGAGTTCTGCAGCATCCTTGGAGAGTTTTAAAAGCACATAGAAAACTTCATTATTTACAAAGCTTTACAGCTGGGATGCACAAATCACCCACGGCCAATTTGTCAAAGGAATATTTGAGTGTATTTTTAGGTATCCACCTTGTGTAGACTTAGCACAAACAGAGAAAGGTATTTTGTCTCATCTTGCTATTTTGGGAACTTTCAAATTCATGTTCCTTCCTTACTCCTCTATGCTTGATTTTCTTTTTAATTGGGTGGTTTGAGGAAGCAGGTTTAGATTGTTGGGTTTTTTGTTTTGTTTGTCCATTGCATCTCCTTTGGTCACTGCAGTGGATACAAGATGAAATCTGGGGTTTCCTCAGCTCCACTCAGCATCAGAAGACAGTCACAGAGTGGCCGTGATCCTCTAAACCTGTTCAGGATGTTGTGCAATATTCCAGCTTTCCTTTTTGTGTTTGCAAACCCACAGTTTTTCCAAGGTTTTCTCAGCACAGCATGATTTGTATTTCTTCTAAGGTATATTTCCCATTGATCATTAACATTTCAGCCAATGCTGCTTCTTGCTCTTCTTCCTCCTTCCCAGTCAAACAATATTTTATGCTGAGATATGTGCAGTTGCTCATGTTTTCACTTTCCCTACATCTCCATTCCCCTCACCTTCCTTGGAAAAACATTAGGGACTGATTTTTAGCAAACACCCACAGGGCATATACAAATTAGCAGGAGCAATGGGTGTTCAGCAGCTCTGAACCATCAGGCCCTACCTGCATATTTATGAGGAGCTCACTGACCAAGGAGCTGAGCACCTGCACCAGGCTGGTGGTGTTAATTCTAGTGATTTTATTTCCAGTATGATATTATGTGGTGGTTTTAATCAGTGCTTCTGGGAATCTCAGTATTCATCATGGAACTCTGGCCCTTATGAGCTTAGAGAAAAAACCACAAAAATACCATCCAGGTGTCAAGGCAGGTCAAAAATGTATTCCAAAATTCTTTGTTTTAAGAAGTATTCATTTAAGCCACTTCTTTGCATACAGAGGACACAAACCATAATGCTTAAGGCTTGCAGTAATGCAAAACTTCGAAGAGATTTTCACTTTGTTCTCTATGCCAGTGGAAAATATACAAGGTGTCTATTATAGAAACTGGGAAAATATTCATACTGAGTGGTGACTTGGTTTATTTAATGTTCACTTAGAATAAGCCCATAATACTTATGTAATCAAATGTTCCATAAATACTCAAACAAGCTAAGAATTTGACAGGAATGTTCTCTGGCTTCTTCTGAAGGGTCTATTATTTACCATTCGCATAAATCCTTCCCAAAAGCCTGATCCGCATCCAACCAGGAAACTGAAGCATGCTGATGTACAGAACCATCTGAAATCTTGAGTATGGTATACTCATAACAAGCTAGGCATATATACTGTACACACACACAATATAAACCTAATATTATTCATATAAATTACTTGGAAATTAATTTTGGGCAGAGAAGGTGACAGGCTTGTAATATGTTTGCAGACAACTTCTAAACAGAAAGACTTTGGATTCACCAGATATCTATTTGCTCAACTCAGTTTTGTCTTAGAGAAAATATCGTATTTTCTTCTCTGTAGGGTTCTTATTGGATATAAATAGGTCTCACAAGGTTGATCTAACTGCAAAATAAATCACGGGAGAATGAAGGACCTTCAGCAGTTTCCTTAACAACATGATAATGGTACAAACACGGCAGTGATGTTTCTGGCACTTGCTATTTTGAGAGGTTTTCATCTCCCTTGAAATGAAGAACCTGGTGGGAAACAAGCAAAGGTTTCTTGTGGACAAACAATCACTGCTGCTGGTGGAGAGGAGCTTAACCATACCTCGCAGAGGTGTGCATCAGCCTCATGCACTTCATGTTTGTGATCTGTCTTGCCCTGGTCCTTCCATTAGGCTTCTCCTGGGGCTTCTGCTGCCAAAAAACAGCCATTGGGAGTTGCCAGAGAAGTCAAAATTTGTCCCACTTTGCTCATCCTTAGTTACCTGGGACGGCACTCCCAGAAGTGTGGGAAGAGAAACAAAGTGCTTTATTGCACCCACCTCCTTCACTGGGAAGGCAAGAGACAAGGACAGCTGGAAAGGCCTTGCTCTCCTACAGTGCTGCAAGGTTGTGCTGAGACCTGGGACATGTCTAATGTTTGGTTACGTCTGTTGTGGTGGTGCTAGGAACATCCTCAGCCAAATATTTCAGATGCAGATGTTTAGACAATGGACCATAAATCGCACTACATGGAAACGTTTTTTCCCTGGATTTTTTTTTTTGTTGCTGCTAATCAAAATGCAAAGAATAAGATGGTTTAGGGCGGTGGGGGTTTTACCCTCTTTTGTAATACACAAGGCCATTCTTCTCTAATTCTCTATTTGATCTGTAGATAATTGATTGTATGTAAGACTGTATATGTTCTGGTGCAGTTGTGTGGTCTGAATCACATTCGGTAGAAATAGTAGTTCTTGTCCAAAAATGGGGAAAAAAAGAAGTCCATTTTCTAAAATGCTTATATTCTCTGAGCTTATGTTGGATAAACTTCAAGCTATGATTTTGTACATCAAGGAACTTGATTAATTTCCTCACTATGTTTCATGTAAGGAACAGACCTGCAGAAATAAATGCAAATTGAGTGGGAGATAAATGTAATCATTCAACAACCATCCCACCATGATGGAAGAGAAGTCATATATTAGCAAAATATATCATCTTTCTTTCCTCCTCTTCTTCCTCCTATTTTTCTAATTCAAATACACACTATTCCCCACTCACAAATAGTGAGACTGACTCTCCAGCTTCTCTTGGGGTGGGAACTCTACTTCATGGATCATCATGCTCCTGCATTATTTCCATCCCAGCTGTGCTCAGAGGACTCCAGAGACAGGCAGGGCAGAAGTGCAAACTCCTCATCTTGCCTTAGTAATATTATACTTTTTCTACCACTATGTGTAAAGAATAATTTAAAAAAAGAAAAACACAATTAAACAAAAGACATTTCCATGGAAGAAGCGATTATTTTTTCAGTCGATTTTAGCTAAGAAGGGACTTCATTGTCAGCACTCTGCCATTCCTATTTCAGTTGCTGTTTCTTTTTGTATTGATTTTTTGTAAACTTTGTGATTAGTCACAATTAGTGACACTTGCCTGGCAGCAATGAACATTAAAACAGGTATTTTCTGCAATAGGGTGGGTGGGGAGAAATGGTAAACATCATCCATGAAGAACCCAGGCCAGGTTTTAACTGAGTAGAGAAAGCCTTCTGAAAATCTGTATAAATTAATTGAGTTTGATCATAGCAGTGAATTTATTTTTTTCTGTCCCACAATGTGAAATGCATGAGCAGCCAAGGGCCTCATGGGAAGAAACACTCTTCTCAAGCAGTGTTCCACCCAGTCATGTTCTCTGAGAGACATCTCCAAGGAAAGCCCTTCCTGCAAATTGGCTGAGTGTTACACTGGGCTGTATATCAAGCTCTGTGGTTTTCAAAACAGGGGAAGTAACCTGGATATGGCTGTAGGAACACTTTTAGGTACAGCAAACATGATAAATAATACAGGGAGAAAATCCCATGGAATCCCAGTGACAAGTGAGTTGGATTGAGACCAGGATTTAGATGTGTACACGTAACCAGATAGCAGTTCCGACCTCTTAATCCGTTTATGAGATCAGAATCCTGATCCACCTCCCTCAGTTCCTACCTCCTGAGAGGGACTAAAATTGAGTAGCCAACTCCGTGGAACATAAGAATAAATTAACTTAATATGCTTTAGAGAGCCACAAATGCATTTACTACTGCACAGGAGATAAAGTATCCCTTGAAAGTATTTCTGAGAATGAATATACTAATACTTGAACAAATTTTAGACTTGTGATCACTTCAGTTATATAGAAAAGTTAGTTCATGCACAAGGAAGATGCTTGTGAAGAAAATGGAGTATCTAACAGTGGTGATTGCTAGAGGAAGGAGTTTGCAGCACAGCCAGTTGTCACCATGCGATGCTGTAATCTGCTACCTGATTAGATGGGCAAGGTAGCCATCAGCAGTCTTTTGCTGCACTGTACCACTGATTGCAAATGGGATAACTCAAAACCTCAAATTTCTCCAAGCTGCCCCTGAGTCCTTATTATCTGCTGTTAAGAGGGGGTTGATTATTATCATGTACACAGAAAGAAACATAAAAACATTAGGTTGACCTGCATATGGTGGTTTTTTCTACTGCGTCATAGAATCAGTCATAGAATATCCTGAGTTGGAAGGGACACACAAGGACCATTGAAGTCCAACTCCTGGCCCTGCACAAGACAGAACCAGGAGTCACACCATGTGCCTGAGAGTGTTGTCCAAACACTTCTGTCAGGCTTGGTGTTGTGACCACTTCCCTGAGGAACCTGTTCCAGTACCCAACCACCCTCCGGGTGAAGAATCTTTTTCTAATATCCAGCATAAACTCCCCAACAACGCTCCATGCCATTCCCTTGGGTTCTGTCAGTGGTCACGAGACAGTGTCCACCCTTCCTCTTGCCCTCATAGGAAGTTGTAGGCTGTGATGAGGTCTCCCTTTGGTCTCTCCCTCTTCCAGGCTGAACAGACCAAGTGACCTCAGCTGCTCCTCATATGGCTTCCCCTTTAGACCCTTCTCCACCTTCATAGACCTCTTGGATGTCCTCTAATAGCTTTATATCTTTTTTATATTATAGCACCCAAACCTGCCCCCCACACTTGAGGTGAGGCCGCCCCAGTGCAGAGCAGAGTGGAGCTTGCCCAGCTGGCCATGCTGTGCCTGATGCCCCCCAGGACACGCTTGGCCCTCCTGGCTGCCAGGGCACTGCTGGCTCATGTTCAGCTGGCCATGGACCAGAACCCCCAGGTCCCTTTCTGCAGCGCTGTTCTCCAGCCTCTCATTCCCCACTCTGTCCGTACATCCAGGTTTACCCCATCCCAGGTGCAGAGTTCACCACTAGTCTTTGTTGAATATCATACAGTTGGTGATTGCCCAGCCCTCTAATTTTTCAAAGTCTCTCTGGCTTTGAGGGAGTCAATAGCTCCTGCCAATTCAGTATTGTCAAACTTGCTAAGTATCCTCTCCAGTCCTGCATCCAAGTAATTTATGAAGATATTGAAGAACACAGGGACGAAGATGGAGCCCTGTGGAACCCCAGTCTGATGTCACCCCATGCACTACAATCCCAACCTGTAAGCCAGTTTCTCACCTGAGATTTACCTGTAATCCACTTGTCAGTTCTGCCCCACCAGGAGTCCTGTGCAGCATTAGGAGGCACACATGACCCTTCTGTCTGGGAAAACTCACTTGCCAGGGGATTTTGACATTTCCTTGACATATTACTGGAGGACAGGTGAGCTCAGGAGGTCCAAAGGACAGGAGAGCACAACAGGGCACAGGAGAAGGCATCAGCAATGCTTGGATCTTGCATAGGGTGTTCCAGGACAGGCTCCAGTGTAACTTGAATGCCTAGCTGCCTTTTGACAGCTTGGGGACATGCCTGAGTATGCAGAGTAGGACCCACAGGATCCACAGATTACTGATGAACTGAACTTGTTATGCCTTTTTGGTGGCTTGCAGGCTGAAATAGTTCCACAGAAAGCATTTGTTTTATCTCTATTCAGGGGGCTTTGAGAAATACTCAGAACAAAGTGCACCCAATGAAGAACCCCTAGCCCTAGAGCTTTTGCTCCATGTTGCTGCCCTGGAGACCACTAAACTCTCACAGGTCAAAGATTTCTTCCCAAATCTCAGATCATCTCATCTCTCTTGATATCTCAGCTCTCTCTTACAGATTTCATCCACAGAGAGCTACAGCTGAGCTGCACTGCTCCATGGGTTTCCATTTGTCCATGGAGCTGTATAAACCATCCAAATGCTCACTTCTACCTTTGAGCACAGCCACAAAACCTTGAGGCTTAAAACCATTCTTAGGGCCACAAGAGGTATTATTTAACACTGTGGTACGTGAAGCTCAGCTGACAAAGTCAAAGAGCTTGTAATTGTCTGTCCATACCCATCAGCTGGGTTACATTGGTACTGTCTTTATTTTGGATGTAATCTTTCATACAATTTAAAAACTAGCAAATAAAAATGAGTAACTTAAACAGTGTCGAGGAGACAGGCTCCAATATTTTATAAGCAAGGTCCAGAAGCCCAGCAGAAAACCTGCCAGATCTGGGTTGGAAGGTCAGTCCAGAAATTACTGTTCTGTGTTTGACTTCACCTCTGGAATGAGGGAGACAGATGTTAATCAAGGATGAGAGGGAGGTCAGCCCAAAAAAGTAAAGAATAATTTCTATTTTCGCTGGTGCATTGGCCGTAAAAAAAAAAAAGGCTGGGAGCCTTGTTTGAAGCCAGCTGCACTCCCACTGCAAGCATCACCACTCACTGTGCAAGAGTTACTGTGAGCCAGCTGTAAAGCTGCTCCACATCAGCAGCCTAATCCCTGAGGGCACAGAAAATACCGACTCAGCATACACATATCTTCCACTGTCAGCCAGGAGAGGGAGTTCAGAGAAAGAGGGAAAAAAAACCCAAAAACCCAAAAATGCCCCAGCTTTCAAAACTGTGTCTACAGCAAGCAATCAAAGGCAGCTCTCCTGAAAGGATTCCCAGCAGGTAGCATGGAAGAAGCAGTGAGTGCAATAAAGCAGCAATGTCTGTCCTCAGTGCTGCAGCCGCGGTAAATGCCTAAGGACGGCAGCTCTGGAGCACCTGCCTGGCAAAGGTACATTCTCTGGTGCTGCTCTTCAATGTTTGAAGAAATATAAGAGACAGAAATAGAAAGAAAAAGAAAAGATGCAGTGTGGCCTTAGAAAACACATGTGGTACAAACTGGGCTCATGACACTGGCAGGCACTCTTCCATTTTAGAAAGGTAGCAGACCGATAGAAAAGAAACAAGTGTGTGTTTCTGCTTGTATTTATAAATAAAACACACCATATGTAATGCTAGTACATGCTGTAAATACTAGATAAGAATCTATTGCAAAGTGTGCCAAATTCTTTATTTCTGTCAAAAATTTTTATTCACCCAACTCAATAAAACGGAGCATCACCCTTGCTTATGTGGACCCCAGCAAAATTTACAGTGGACATGCTGCCCCCAGAAAATTGGGTTAAGCCCTTCTGAAATTGGTTTGTTTCCCTTCTGTACTTCCCATCACTTCCTTAGAAACAATTTTTGAACCTTCAAGGGTCAGTGGACCATAGGTTAAAAAACACTGCCCCAGAAAACCTGATCACAATCTGAGGCCTGCTGTGCCAAGCATTTCCAAACACGAGCGGTCACACCCACCTCAAAGGCTTTGCAATAAATAGATGAGATGGAGAGAAGAGACACAGGGAGCAGGAAGCTCTGAGAAGAAACTCCACTTGCAGAGCCCCTGTTTGCTTTGATGGTGTGCAACTCTCCTAGGAGTTAAAAAAGCCCATTTCCATCCTGGTGTGGGGCAGCAGCTGAACTGAATGAAAGTGGGTGGGTTTCAGAGAATTTCCATCTCTCCCTGCCCAACCCTTCCAGGTTCCACACGCTCAGGCCAGGTGCTGACCACACCTGCCACATCCATTTAAAATCTCTTTTAGGTCTTCTGGGGTCTCCTGTCAATCATTTTCACTTCAGCAGCCCTTCAGGAACAACACCAGACAATGCAGCTTCCCATGAGCATTATCAGAGCACTGCACAGCTGTAAGACATGCCCATGCTGAGAGGAGACACCCAGAGACAGAAAATGAGTTTGCTGCTGCTGCCAGAACTCTGCTATTAGATAATGCTAGTAGGGAAAGGCACTCCAAATACCTAGGACCAACTGGACACTCTGTCTTTTCTCCAGCCCAACAATTCTACAGGAGACAGCAATGCAATTTAGTAGTAACTGAAGTAGATTATGCTGTGTCCTGCAGAGATGTCTTTGTATCTCTTGATGCCATATTTCTGCCTTTAAAATTCTTTCTTTAGTTTCCTCAGAATTATGTGTGTGCAAGATATGTGAATATTTATATAAGTATTTCCATACATACATAAAAGGCCAAATTATCTGCAAATTATGTGAAGATGTCACCTATTTAAATTCATTTTGGACTACCCCAATGTAAGAAATTCACACAGAATCATCAGCTGTGGAAGAGCTGTGGAAAGGGCAGCTTGCTGGGAATCTGCAGAGCAGGGATCCAGTGGAGTTGTAGGAAGACTTAGCTCAAGCAGCAGGAAATAGTACCTGGCAGTAGGCTGCATTCAGGGATGAAGTGATCTTCCTCTGGATCTGAGGGGAGACAGCCATTGCTTGAAATAAACTGAACACAAGAAGTAAAATTTAGGAAGGTTCCTGAAATAACAGGCAGAAGAAACAATGAAAAATAGAAAAGATTTTCCCATTTCCAGTGAGAGGAAGTTAGTTGCCAGGGCTGGAAAAGCCTGGGTGCCATCATGAGAGTGATGCCCACGCAGCCACTCTGGGTCCAAACAGGGAGAGGGAGAGCCACTGCCTTTACCCCTCGTCCCCTGTATTTCTCTGACTGCTGAGAACAGTCAGCAAGTGAAGCAGGCAGGGATCCCAGAGCAAGAATTTAATTGTACCCTCTGTCCAGACTTTTCTGGTTTTGATTTCCAGTTAGAGCCCTTTTTGGATTCTGAATCTGAGTACAGCTCACTCACAGACTTGATAATATACTCAGTCATCGAGCAGTTACCTGTCACAGCTCAGTTCTAGTGGAAATTAAGCCAAAATGCAATTGTGTTACATGACACATTGACTCTGAAGGACAGGCTGATGCTAAGGACAATTTTTTTTTACTTTTATTCCATGTGTTTGTGTTGTGGGGAGTTTTTCAACGATAGTATGAAAAACTAGATTATGCTTTTTCAAAATACAGAAAAAAATCAAATATTTTACTTGTATTATGAAACATAGAGATGCTTTTGGGCGTTTTTAAACCTGTGGCATCCAAGTAATGGAACAACTTTGTTAAAATGGCAGAAATCATTTTCCAGCTCGTTTTTGGTAAGAAAATGCAGATTGTTTTAGGAATCCAGAGATTTATACTTATTTGCTGATGATCATGAAGAGTTTTAGCAGTTACTTTTTAAGTTAAGCAGACAGCTAAAGGTTACCTGTTTTCCTGGTCTTCTATATATTTCCAAACATACTGTTTTCCATTCAGTTTTCTGGTGCTTTTCTTTAAATAAAATATTAGAAAACATGCTTAATTTTATAAATCTAAATTCATTGTGAAAGACGTGGTATTAGAGAGGCCTTCCTTTTTTCTGTGAACACTAAGGATTACATCTGACTAGAAATAAACTGTGGAATTACATACAAAATATTACAAAAGTATGACATGAATGTATGCTAGTTGACAAAGAAGCAATTTACCATAAAATACCCATGAACACAAACATATTTTACTGTAGGAACCCTAGCAGAAAGTCCACAAGAGAGTAGGAGCAGCTGAAAAAAACTTATGGTTGATATCATGGTTATTTTTACAGTTCCCAGTAATTTTTTTTACAATCTACTAATAACTGAAACATAATAAAAATTGCTATAAATATAATATTAGCTGATGAAGAGGAAAAGCTGTAGCAGAAATGTGTCAAATACCTTACAAATAAATGTCCATGTAAATTAGAACTCTGCTCACAGGTTGTTATATTAATGAGCCATGAGCATTTTGGCACAAGAAAGCAGTAACATGGGCTTTGCAGATAATACTGTAATTTTTTTTCCATTCTTTTAGGACATTGCATGAGAGAAGAACTGTTTATTTTGTGGGCTATACTGGATGGTCTCTGATTCTGTACTTTCTGCATTCAGAGAGCGACTGCAGCAGAGCTGAATAACTGCACACAGCACACCCATGGGAGACATCAAATCACAGGGAATCAAGAGCACACCCTTGGGAGACATCAAATCAAGCCACCTCGAGAACAAGTACATTGCAGAACTTTTAAAGCACAGTTATAAACAAGTTTTCTTCTGTAGAGGAATAGTTAAAGCTGAAGGTGTTGACCATTGTTTCTGGAATTAGCTGTGACAGTCAAAGCATTAGAACAAAATTAAGAGCAAGTTAATGCATTCATGTTACCAAACTTGTTAAATAACAAGTACCCTGGTAACTAAGCCAAATAAAGTCAACTTCTCATGGGGATAGATCACTGACTTTTTTTGATCCTGCTATATCTTTTATTAACTCTCACATATTAAGATAAATAGCATGTAAGCCTATATATATAGATCTATATATAGAGATCTGTTAAAGCTTATTTGCAGATATTATTCAAATTTTCTTCTTCAGTTGAATTAGTAATCTGATTTAGTTGAATCTGCTACCCTGGTAACACACAGAAAAATAGTGAAGTTTCTGTCTTTGTTTTCTTAAAATAAAAAAAGATGTATTCTCACTTAAGTGGGAGATAAAAATACTATTTATGTAAATGTTCAGTCATTGTTCAGATACAATACTGCAAAAGTTTGTACCCTATACTTTACACAGTTTTAATTTCAAATATTGAATATTAAATACTTACAGTGAATGGTTATTAGTATTTGATAAAAACAACTTCAACAAAAAGAATTCAAACATCTATTTTTTGCCCTAAACCTGCACTTAATGTCAGAATGAAGAATTTTGCATAGTCCTCTTGCACATACATCTGTGCAGCCATGTTAAAGATTGTCCTCCTGTCTGGATTTTATAGAATGATTTCACATGGCTATGATCACTGCGTATTAAACAGTCAGAAGATATCTCTTAGAGCTCTACACATATTTCTTGTGGATATCTCTTGTCTCTTATCCTGTATCTGGATTTTATATATTTTGAGAGAGGTTTTAAGTTATGGCTAACCAACCCCACACCACCACAGATTCTGTATTTATAAGTTCATGATTATATATTATATTTTGATCTGCCTTTTGACATTTGGACTCTATCCATCCCAGGCATGTGTGAAATATGATTAACAATGCTGCATATTTTTCCAATATTTCAGAAAAATAAAAGATTCATAGTTTTTCCAAAATGTCTCACATCTTCATCCATCTTCCCTACAAGGGACTGATGGTTTGCAACAGATCCCACGTGAGCATCTGGTGTGGGGAGGGCAACATCTTGTTCTTTTCTGTAAAGAACAGTGAGGTTCCAGTCTATGACTGTCTCTTCTGGATAATGTCTGGGAATAGTTTTGGCAGAAGCCTTAAAATATTACCAGTGTATTTTGACAGATAAACAAAATGTGCATCTGACTTGCAGAACTGTACACACATAAAGAGGCAGCTTTAAAACAAGTGGAAAGTTAACAGTAAAACTTTTACTTCTTATAAAACTATAAAATATCCAGTCATCCCTATGAATTGTAATATTACACAGCCACGAGGGTGGCTTCAAACTACAAAGATGTTACTCTGTAGTGAGCAACCAGCTCAATCAAAGGGCAGATCATGAAGCTGCTGGGATTTACCTCAATCCCTCACAACCCATCCTTCATTTAAAAAATAGAGAAATTTTGTAATAGGTAAGAAGGATGGTCTCCTGATGCAAGGAATAAAAGAATTTCTAGGACTTTCCTAATAAAATGAAAACTGCTAATATAAACATTATGACAGGGTAGCTTTTATATGAGCAATCTGTGGGCCAGATAAGCATCAAAGATCAATGTCAGTGAAAGAGAGGCCAAAGACTACCTGAGAACAGACAATGCCCAACTAAGTAACAATTCTGTTTGCAAGGATGTGTCGTGATTCAGCAAACAGTAAATTTGGTTTCAAAGCTGCCTGATCAAGACAAGAAGTGCACCCACTACGTGAGGCAAAGCACAAATCCATCTAAGGACACATCCTCCAAGTGCAAACGCATTCAAAGACTGTCATGGGTTAAGTTTTTATAGGATGCTTTATGGCAGAGAGTGTCTTCAGCAGCCAGAAGGAGGCAGATATAAAATTCTCAAAGTCAACATCTACTATCACGTATCCTGCCTAAGTCAAAAGAAATGCAGGCATGTGCCCACAATCCAGTAAAATGTATCCTGCTGCATCCCAGGTGCCAGAGCTGGTACTAATGGTCATGGAGCCTTGGTTCCAGAAGAACAGCACTTTGCAGGGTATGGTATGAAGCAAACACAGCACAAACAAAGCAACAGCTCCCAAAATTTGCTTCTTCTATGAAAAAACATGGAACTACAGACAGATCCTGCAATTACAAACTTCTTTCCAGTAAGAGAATTTTCTCCACAGTTTAAGGAAATGTAATTAAGTTAATTAATTTCCTAACTTAACTTAAGAAGTAGTTAATAGGAGCAGCTCATTTGTTAGTATTTCTAGAATTAATTTATTCTGTGGCAATTTTAGGAAAATTTATATGGTAAGTTATTCAAAGAGTATATACCAGAAGCATTGCATAATCAGAAAATTGTTTAAGTGTTGTTTTGTAACACAGTATTTCTGGCATCAGTATTGCAATGAAAGGAAGCCTGAGAATTCCTGTCTGGTTTGGCTATTAGATGGAAGAGTAATTTATTCTCTTTTATAGACAGCAACATTCCTGACTTCAGCCACCAGACAAAGCAATTGAAGTATATTATTGAGGTTTTACTACAACAGTTGATTTGGCCATTACAGCACTTCTTCCCTAAAAAAAACCCCAACCAAAACAAAAAAAAAAACCAGAAAACAGAAAAAAACCCCAACAATCTACTGATAATTCAGATGGAAAAAAAAAAAAACCCAAAACCAACAAACAACAAACCAACAAAACAGAAAAAAAACAAACAAAAAAAAGCCAAAACACCCAGACACAAACAAAACCCCCACAACAATGCAGGTCAGCTCTTCCTTTGAGCTAAAATGAAATTACAAGTTATGAAAGCAATGCTTTATGGAATGCAAGTGACATACGAGCCTGATTATCACATCTTTCCATTAGGGAAGAGCGCAGCATCTTTCTGGAGGTACAGAAGCTATATTCTAAATTGATTTGTGAACATGTCTTATTCTCTTCTAGTATTTACTTCAGTAGGTGGGAATATTATTACCAGGTTTATGTGATTTTCTCAGCAGATTTGCAACTTCGAGCATAATATCAAAATACAGCATATTGTACATCATATCTAACAATGCTCAGAGCTGCAGAAGACAAGAAGAAATAAGCAACCATGAATAAAAGTTATACCTCTTATTTTACATAAAAGAACATAAGAATCTCTGAGTACCTGAAGAGTCTATTTCATAATCAATTTATACAGGACTTCAAGGATGGTTTCTTGATTTCACCTAACATGATGCTTTTTTTCAACATACATTTCTGTAAATCCATTTCACTTTCAATAATCTCTAAGGATTCCCTGGGGAACTCCATGAAAGAAGATCCAAGCTCTTTGAAGTCCCTGGCTGATAGAAGTCCAACCACTTCAGAACTGGGAGACAACCTGCTGTTTCATATACGAAGTTAGGTTAGTTCTCCAAAAACTCTTATTTCAAGATACCTTGATGAGTCATGATAGAATCCAAGTATAAATTTCTGTGAAACAGGAGGGAAAATTCACAGGCATCAAACAGATACTTTAGCATTTGCTGTAAACTGCAAACACTGCACTATTGCAGAATGCATGTTAATTTCAACACATTTTTCACTATCAATGACACTCTTCCTTCCCACTTTTCAGTGCCTAGAACACTCAAGTCAAATTCCAACAGTGATCTCTCTTGCTTTCATAGGAAACATAAACAGGTTTTAAATACTCATGGTAAGGACAAAAGGCTCACCAAAAGTTACATTACATATTTTATCACTACTACTTTCTTCTCCAGCTGGGAGAAAAAGGAAGTTACAAAAAGAGACAGCAGAACTCCACCATAAGAGCAATATTCCCTCTCAACAGGGAGGAAGCTTCCTAGCAATAAGCATTAAGGATTGTTCAACGGTTGTGGCAAAGACAGACACAAAGAATATTGATACAAAGATAAATTACTCATTTCAAACTCTACTTCTTACCTTCTTGTGACCGAAAAACACAAATATGGTTTCAGTAAGTAAATGTACTTAATTGTAGTGGGCAAAGTGCAACATCCATGGCAGTGGGAAAAGGAATACCAGATAAACCAGTCTTGGCTGCTGCCTTCTGTGAAAGGGATAAATGAGAATTTAAACCATCGCTGATGGGGAAGGATTTGGTACTGAGAGACCTCAGCTGCCTAACTGATGGGATATCAGATGAAATGAAGCATTTCCTGTTCAGGAGACCATTCTCTGCACCAAGGGATACTCAATCTACATAAAGTGCACACAGATTTGAAAAGCACCGGGAGCTCTGCTCAGCACAGTGGTTACTCCATAGTGCTCAGCAGAGCATGGAAACTTGCTCAGAAGTCCTCTTCCTTGGCAGCAGAGATGCAGCTAAATACAGAACTGCTCAGATTGGCAGTCACTGCTTTGATGTTGGATAAGAAACAAGGAGGTTCCTTGCTCAGAAATTTTTGTTATTTGTGGTTGTCTGATCTCTTACTTAGCATCCTGGTCACAGAGAGAACCCATGATACAATCCCTTTCTCAAAGAGCTCACAGTCCCAGCAGATTTTGGCATCTTTACTTTGATGTATGGAAATTCCTTGGAACCATCCTGTAAAAAGATATTTATATCCCCATGTGGAGATTCTAAGTAAGATATAGAGTGAAAAATAATTCTCTAGTAACCATCTGTTGAACTTCTATTTCATTCCTTTCTCTCTTCATAAACTTAAAATACAGATGTACTAAGTCCAGAGTCCACCTCCTTCAGCAGCAGAAAAAAGCCTTTGAGGAAGCTCAGCACATCTGGAGAAACCAAGGAATTGGCAGTTCTGCCACATATCCTTGTGGGCCACTTGTCTGAATCTGAACGCTGCTGCTGGCATTTCTGCTGTGACTATACACTGTTCTCTGCAGATGATGGAAAAGGAGACTAAAATCGCAGATGAAGATGAATTCCCCAGGGGTCCAAGTTTGTTCAGATCTGTCTAATGCATTTTTCACTTTAGCAGTTTTATATGTAAATAAAACCAGGGTGCTATTTAAGCACAAATTACTTTGGATTCCTTAAAGCAGATGTGCCAAACCAATATGAAAGTTGGAAATAGAAACTGAATAACCCTGCTAAGTAGGATCCAAGGGGGGAACCAGCAACAAAGGAACACAGACTTACTTTTTATTTCTACACACAAAGGGAACTTTTTAATCCAGTGACAGCCAGACCCAGCAGGACTTGAGACCAGTTACAAAGAAAGCACAGTACTTTCTGGAAACTCACTTTTGTATTCTTCATGTGCTGGAGACAGCATGGGCAAGCATGTCTACATAAGTTACAGCAGGCTGTCCTGTTCAGGCAGTGCCTCACAGGACCAGAAGAGCAGCTGGAAATTGATGTTCAGGAAGATTGTAGCAGCACAGGGAGCAAAAGTAGCTGGCTGTTCAGATTACTTTTATGAAGACTGGGCACTGAAGTTTTACTTCCTTGTAAATAGGAGACAAAACAATAAGAGAAATAAGATACCTGAGGTAAACAGCTTCTGGAAACTCATCAAAAAGGCTGGGCCGTGTGATGGGTAATTTCTCTGTACTGGGAACCATGCAACAGTGCACTGCCAGGGATCAGGTTGTCACAGCCATGGCAGTCAGGAACAGCACAATAGGATAAAAAAAATACAGGAAGAAGGAAAGTGAGTAGTGGTCAGCTGGAAGAGGCTGGCCAAGATGCAGCAAGGGTGAAAGAGCAGCAAACAGCTACCTCTGCAAGCCAGAGATGACAATAACTTCGCTTAGAGGATATTACCAAGGCATACAGTGAAAATCTGGCATTAAAGCCAAAGGATGCATGGAGATGCTCCTTTGTAGGCCCAGCCTACAAAAGGGGCACAGATACTTTGGCCCCTCATTAGAACCTACGTCTCTGCACACCAGATACCTCTCAGTGAATAATGATTGCTTACTTCTAAGTCATTTCTGAGCTTCTTCAATCAGCTGCTGCCAGCAGCTCCCAGACCAAAGAGCTTGCAGGTGGCAAGCACAGCTGGGCCTATCATGTTAATGTGATCAGTTTTGCATCTCTCTCTGGATGGAGCCACTTGATCTCCCCAGTTCTGGATGACTTGAGCAGCAGCTCAACAGCTAACCACTGTTGACATTGGTCAAAGGCATCCATTTTGTGCTTGAACCACAACTCTGTTGAGTGATAAAATGAAGATTTTCCCTGTGCCAAGAGCAAGAGCTCTGAGAGTAGCATTTCTGTTTCCCCTCAGCCACTGGAGGGTCCCCCCTGAGCAGGAGTCACCCTTCCAGCACTGGTGCCTCCAGCTGGGCAATCAAAACACATCTCCAGAGCATCATGCACATCATGCTGGAGATACTGGTCCAAGGTCTTCCATGGCTGTCTAGATAACAGGGACTTTGAGAGAGTTTCATATTATATCAAATTAAGTTAATATTGCCCGGTAAATGCCCTTGCACCCTAGCTAATGAGTGTTCTCATTGCAAGGCTTAATTCAGTTTTCACTCTACTTTTAGAGTTCGGCCTGAAAGCCTCTATCAAATTCTTGCTCTGCTAGTTCAATAGCAAGCCAGCAAAACCAAGGCAGTGTAAAGTTTTAGGTCAAATTGCATAGAAAGGGCAAGAACTGTTCTCTAAATCCACATAATAAATTCTAGTGGAAACACAGCATATTAGTCCTTGTCAGGATAATGGCTGCTGAAGAAATTCTGTGCTGGTCATTTTAAATAGAAGAGGAATCCAAATTCCTCACCAGCCGGCATTTCTGCTGTATTATGTCAAGCTACATTTATGTCCCACTGTTCTAACTACTCAATTTTTAAAACAGCATTCTTCAGTGTAGTAGCCTATTCTATGCAAATATCAAAATGTTTAATTATTCCATTATATACAACATTTCTGTAAAGCAGCAGGTATTTTATATAAACTCACAAGAGACGAAAAAACAATTAAGTACCCCACAATACCAGTCACAATTTAAGCATCAGATTTCCAGTGAAACCTCAGCTAGCTCACCAGCTCTCAGACACAATTCTACAGCTTTAAGAAATGGGTCCATTTTCCCTGTGCTAAATTCTCATAGGATGCTGAATATTCAGGGATGCCTGAGGTAGCCAGCCAGCTGAGATGACCTTTCATCCTTAGGTGAAACCCTTGATCTGTGGCAGGGTTTGCACTCAGGGAACGGGGACTGAGCACATAAAAAAATATATGAGCCTCTGTTTATATACTGCTTTTTTTACAGCACAGTTCAACTCTGTCACCATCCACAATAACTTCTCCTCTGTTTAGCTCAGTGGAATATTTATTTTATTCTCCACTGCATGAAAGACTGTTTGAAGCCTGAATAGCTAATAAAACTTTGAGCCTTTATTAAGCAACACTAAGTTCTTGCCTCAGGTATGTAAGCACAGGCAAAAAACATTCCTGTGTTTCAGGATGGAAATAAAGCTGCTAAGGTACTTATAGCTATCAGGACCCTGTCTTCACGCAGGTTGTAGCAATGAGTATGTTGGACAGATAGCAAAATTAAATAGGGCTTAAACCTACTTCCACCCCTGTTTTTTCTACATCAAGAAAATTAAGAAATGGACATTAGCTTTCCAAAATCAAAAGTAAACACCAAAGTTTAAATTTTGATCTGTGCTCTTACCAGTAATTTTAGGAAAAACAGTGCTCTATTTCTTGTCCCCCTCCTATTTATTACCAAAAGGTTATTCATTGGGCATCATTAGCAAAAAACCATACATGTTTTTTGCCACTGGTCTACAGGTTTCTCCTTATAGTTCTGGCATCAAGTAGAGAAAAAAAAAAAGTACATTTTATTCATTTTATTCCACAAAGATTTTAAGTCTGTCATGAAGTTTTGGCTCTACTATTGAACATCATTATTTCATAGGAACCAGCACCTAAAGCTATTTTCACTCAGAGGTGGCTGGTTTTCCTCCTAGGAAAGACACAGTATATGATATATAAACACAGGTATAGACTTTAACTTAGGACAAAGACGACCATAAGGGATACAACTTGCATCCTTAGACGTACTGCTGTTTACATCAGAGGGGGTGATAGCCCTGTGTGAGATACAATAAAGAACACAAAGTATTAACTGGAAGAGTAACCGAAGTCATTTTGTTTTCTATCTCTGCCGCATACTGAGCACAACATGACTCCCTCAAATGGCTAACTTCTGCACACCGAGTCTAAATATTGCCACCCCGTGGTCTGACAGCACTGTCTGCCAGCCCTGCAAGGAGGGAGATGAAACACTTCTAGACTGGGCACTGCACATTCCAGTCCCCACATGCTATTTCTGTTCTGCATCCAGTTTTGGTTGGTTTTTTTTTTCCACAGACCCCTGCCAGCAAAAGAAATGGTTCCCTGATGACCCCACTTCCCTCTTTATACCCTTTTTTTCCCTGGTGCCACAGCCTGACTTATCCCTCCTGCAGCCCGGCATGAAGACAGACACACGAAGCAGCAGAAGTCAGCAGCAAATACACATCCATAATAAAACTTTCACTGCAACATCACACAGCAAGTGCAAATTCCCTTTTGAGGGGATGGAGAGCAGAGGCAGGGAAAATCCTTCCAAAGCCTTATTCCTTGCCATGCCAGCATGATTTCCACTGGACTTTGTGTATGAAGCCGTTTCTACAACAAACACATGGAGCTACACTTGTTTCTTTGTGATGGAGGAGGGAAGAAATAGCCACAGTCTTAAAGCTTTATGTATCTGTTCTGACTGTACAGCTGGGCAAGCGCAAAGCAAGTGCAAACCTGCAAGGGTATACAGTTCAAAGACCTCTCTTCCTGTAAGTCTTCTGTCCGGTGCCACAGTAAAACATGCTTCCTGGAGAGAAGAACTGAAATGAAACTCAGCAAAGGTTTTATATTCTTAGTTTCATGGAGAAGTCAGAGAGTCAAAGCGGCTGGTGGTGTCCCAGACCTGGAAGGGACCACTAGGATTGGCTGGTCTAAACTATGTAACACAAAGTCCTTAGTTAATGGCTAAGTGAACCAAAATACCTTTTCAAGGAGAAAACTTCCAATGTCTCTGCAAGTTCTTTCACGAGCTGCTCCAGTGACTGGCTACAGCCACTTTCAGAGTGTTTTGCCCATTTTGATCTGTGTCTAGCAACACCTCCCTCCTGAGGGATGTTTTCTATACCTCAGCTTGATAGACTGGGGAGTATTATGAAGCCCCCATTTCCCATACAGCTGCTTACAGACAGTTTAAGCCTCTCTGTAGCTCTCTCTATTTGAGTGCCCTCCACAGGCTCCTCCTCTACGCCAAAGCCACAGGAGGCTGGGCAGGAAGCCGCAGCTGAGCTGCTCCAGCAGACATCATTAGAGAATAGAGCAGCTGCCCCAAGGATCCAGAGCCGAGTTACAGTCAGAAAGAGGTACTGGGCATCTTTCTGGGTTACTGTTATGTGCTTCAAAGAGCATGGGGTAATCTGCCCACTCTAACATTAGGTCATTTCCCAGCCTCTAGGGGATTGTGGCTTAACCACTGAAGTTAATTATCCTTCCGTACAGCCTGGCAGTCTTTTCAAAGTTATGGATGTTATTACTGAAAACTCCAGATAGTCTCCATCTTTATACTGAGTTCTGATGTCTTAACTTTGTTTACTCTTGGCAATAACAGTATCCTGTGACAGACTAATGTGCCTGCTGTAAAACAGATGTTTTAGCACAGCAAGGATATTGCCATATATCTGTACCTCCTAATGGACCATTATTTTTGTAGAGGGACTAGGCTGCACTAACAAAGCAATAGTTGTGTTACTGAGAAGTGACATGTTAAAGGCTGCCAAGAAAGTCCAGGAAAGGGCAGGAGAGACCCCTGGGAGCACAAGAGAACAGATGGCAGAACTACAGGACACCCCAAGTGTTGATCACCAGCCACTGGTCACTGAGTAAATCCACTTTTGAGAGCAGGGTGGAACCAGTTCTAGGACATAACTTGAAAACACAGAGACTTGTGTTGCAATTTATTGCAGTTGCTCAAGATTGGTAGCCCAGGCAAAGCTGTCTTCAGATTATCTATGACTGCAATGAAAGCAACTGGCTGTGCAGGATGGATCTTTCGGAATAGAGCAATCTGTTATACTGTATTGATAGGGATGGATGATTTCTTAATTATTAAAGGGGAAAAAAATCATCCCTATTCCTTTTGTATTTTACTGCTTGTGTTCGGTCTGGTACCCACCCCTCCCCCTTGATGCTTTATTGTAATTTGAATAGAATAAAATACCAGAAAATTGCTTTTAAATTATTTTTAAACTCCTCTTTCTAAATGGTTGGCCCTTCGGTCTCCTGATAGCAGAATGGGAGAACAGTTGTCTTCTGTCTACTATCATGGTCACCCTTTCTCTTCTTTTGAAAGGAAGCAATTTTTAATTCATAACCAGATGCAGAGATTCCAGAACTCTAAAGGATAATCACGCTGAATAAAAATCAAAACAACCTTTAAACTCAACCTGTTTATTCCAAATTCTGTATCTTTTCCTGAACACACTCCACTTCTTAAACATCCTGTGGAGGTAGAATGGCCAGTGCAGTTCCAGAACAACCTAGATCTCATCTGGATCCGATCCCATCACTGATTCCTTTAAGAGCATAGGAATGCATCTTTACTGCTGATTGCCTTATACAATGGGAATCCTAGCATTTTATACATTGTCCTGGCACTCTGAGTTCTCTGTATAGATGTCTAGGTTCCTTCTGGGGTGACAGATATGACTTACAGCCCATTAAAGGGTTTAATAAGTTTCTAATAAGGTGTTTATTCCTTCAGGGATTATTCCTTCACCTCACAGCTGGAGCAGCAAAGGCTGTGGTGGGAGGGTAAGCAAGAGCTGAACTCTGCCATCTTTCCAGAGAGAGGCAGGAAAGCTAAAGCTCAGGAAACAGAATGATCTTGACACAGTATTTCTTGTAGCTGCAGTGAACAGGGGGCTGAAGGCACCTACTTACCGTGGACGAGAAATAGTGACTTGGGAAGCAACTGTTGTTAATAACCTAATAGCAAAAGGAAGGCTTCAGAAAAGCTCCCTTGTATTCTCTCTAAGATTTCTTATGGATAATTAGCTTTTCAAAAGTCCTCAACTGGCAGCTCAAAAGCAGAACTCACGCTGAAAAGAAATATGGTCTCTTGCCAATTGTGTGCTAATTAAGCCTGTTTATGTTCTGCTTGAATGGATGACAGCATGTCTTCCTGGGAATCCAACAAACCTGGGAAGCAACTGCAGGTACCTCAATTTTGTTTTGGCCTCGCTGTGCTAGTCTTGCTGCTTGGGGTAAAATCCTGGTAACATTGATATAAACTTCACCTGAAGGATGATCACTCCTCTGCCCCTGTTAAAATTTGGCAGAAGCAGGGTGCATTTTCCAAGGTGGGAATGCACCACTGTCATTTCAGTAAGGTTCCTTGATAACCCAAACCAGGCCTTGGAGATTCAAAAGTATTTGACAGAATGTTTCTGCCCCTTTGGGGAATCTTCTGCTATAGCCATCAAGATGCAGTGAGGCACCCTGGGAAAATCGATGGGAAAGCTCTTGACAGCCTTCCTTCCTGTGATTCCTAATCCAAATGTGTTCCCTCAGGAGGCTGGGACTCTGTAAATAGACATCTGACTTACAGCTTCAAAGCACATCTCTTCATCCATCTTCTTATTTCTTAAGAACAGTAGAAAGTGGAAAGAAAGGAAGCCTAATTTTGTGCTACTGCCATATAAATACAAGTCCTTCAGCTGTTTTTTCAGAGTTCCAAAAGCTGATCCACTACTTGAATAGCTCTGCAAAGGTCAGTGTGAAGGTGGAGATTTTGAAAGGAGGCTTCCAGAATTTTTTTTTGCCAAGGCTTCCAAAATCTAAGACATGTTTCTCTGTTTGAACCTCTCAACCAGATCACATGAACAACCATTTCATTAACCCTTAATCACTGATAGGAAACCTGTTTAGTTTTTTCTGTTTTTCAAATGAGAGTTCAAACTAAACAGGAAAAAAAGATCTTTGGGTTGAAAGATTTTTCCCTCTCCCTTCCCCACAGAGCCGAAATACTGCAGAACATGTGGGTTTTCAGACAAATGGCCAGGTTTTTATCCAGGAGAGGTTAATGTGGAACATATGCATAGCAAATTATGTTACATAGTTTGGCAAAATCCTGGGTTTATGTTACAGCCTGGCCTATACTTCAACACCAGTACTAACTTTGGTTTAGCAGGTTTTGGTGCTGATCTCACATCTTTTTCAGTAAGGCAGTCTGCAATGACATGGCAGAGGACGAAACAGAATCTTAAACTTCAAAGTAAAAAAGATTTCCCTGTGCTGCAAAATCAAACCCTCAGAAGTCCAGCTACTGGCTCATGAGACAATTTCGCTCAATCAATTGCCCCCAGCCAAAATCTTCCCAATGCCTACAACATGTGGCCTAACTCCAAAACTATGTTGCTTCTATAAGTGATTTTCAATGAGGAAAGCAAAAGGAGGATAGGAGTAGGAGACATTTTTGTCCTCAAAGTCCACCACCTGCAGAGGTTGCTGCAGTTCACACAGAAGGTGGGACCTTGGCATCACAAAGCTGCTGACAGTAGAGCTCTGAGCAGCCTCAGGAGTGGCCAAACCTGCAGTGGCCCTCACCAGTCTGGGTTAGTCCAGCTCCAGGCACTGGGTAGGCTCCTCCTTGCCAGGGGCAGTAGTGCACAGCTGATGACCCAGCAGAGTACTTGAGCTGGAGCAGATTTCAGCACATCCCTCTCCTCTTTGCAACCTTTATATCCCAGGGGAAACCTTGTCCAGTGGCTTTCCAGTCTTGCCAAGTTTTTCCCAAGCCTCCTCTGCAAACTGACTGAGATCTAATGGAAAGTGAACAAGTTGCAGTGCAGTAGGGTGTGTATGCCCCTGCACAGTCACACCACCTTTATCACTGTGGTATCTCAGCTGCAGTCCTAATCCTTTTTATATTTTTGCTCATAAACCCAGACCTTAAGATGAACATATTAAAAAGCAAACAAACAAAAACAAACAAACAAAACCCCCAAGCCTGCTGGAAGGGAACAAAATAAATCCCAAGTCTTCTGAATGTCAGAATAGCCTGTGATTTCACAGTTTAATAATCCCATTTTAAAGTGATACAAAATCTGCTTCAAAAAACATACCCAAACAGTTCCCCAGAGTTTAACATACAGGTTCAAATTAACAGCTAGTTAATGCTTGTCTCAGGTTAGCAAAGACAGAAATTAATTAGTGCATACATGATAAATAAGCTTTCAAAAACATTTAAAAAGCAGAGGTGAGCATGCTCCAAGTGCCAAGACACATGCCAAGTATGCAGTGGTCTCACAGATTTTACTGGTGTAATAGTCCATAGAGTCAATACAATTATTTTAAACTAGTGAGAGTACTTATTGCAACTCATGTTTTTTGTGAAAAAGTATCCCAGGATGAAGATGATTGTTAGCATTCATCTTGTGCCCACCCAACAATAATTCCAGCCTCTGTTATTGCAAAACCAGAAGCCTGGGAGCTGAAACAGAATAAAGACGAGAGATGAAATGTGCATTAAAGACCCTTCAAGTCCATTTTATTTCTGTGACTTGCAGATGTATGATTACTGCTTGGTTTCTCTGCCCGGGAGGCAGACACTTTATGTATGACTACTTTGTATATGGAAAATTCAGAATGGTATCTTACACCCCTGGATTTAAATTCAGTAAAAAATATTCCTGTAATATACACTAGCTGGTAACAAACACAAAGCCAGATTCTTTCCATGGGCTCTGAGAAATGAAGAGTCTAATACACATTACATTATTTATTAGGATGGCATTATATAATTTTTTGTTCCTCCCATATAAATATTATAACAGAGAGTTTTACAAAGCTGCCTTATAACCCTTTTTTTTTTTTTTTTTGCAAAGGGAAAGCAATTCCTGTCTTGGGAATAGAAAAAACAAAGAAAAAATTTTATAGACAAAACCCAGACACTGCAGCATGAAGCCACGTCCTGGATAAATGGAGCCTCCATCAGCAAAAAAGGAAAATTCTATTGCATTAAAAAAACCCAAAACAACTAAGCAATATTAGCCACCTATGAATGTTGCACCCATTTTGCCAAGCAGCTGAAGGTCAGAAGTCCAGCCCAGCAGCAGCACTTAACTCTAATGGATACTATTTGTCTCACGCAAGGGTGGTGTCACTCCGCTGAAGAATGAAACCCATGCTGGGAAAGTCAGCCCATGCAGTGGAGTCTGCCTAAACCACTTCCATTTAAATGCACATTGTACGCAGGCATGAGTCTGCTCAGCTGGCTGCCCTTAACTGCAGTATCCATGATGCGCAGAGCTGGCATCCAGGATTGCCCCTAGAAGGCAGCTCAAGCGGTGGGATCGTCTCTGAGGCAGCTAAAATCATTCCTCAACCCAATAGCAATAAAGTTTCCTTTCAGGTTTATCTTCTTAGAGTGGCTCCTGAGCTACCCATGCCCCATGTAAACATGTAAAATCAAACACTGAGCCTTTTCTCTCCAGCAGCCTGAAATACATGTATTATACTCCAAACTTTCAACATTTCTCTTCCTCTCCTTTTTTGAACATCAGGAAGCCACAAGGGGTCAGTTAGCTGTGTCTGAAGTAAAGTGTGCCCCTAAGTGTTTGTAGCCATATGTTCATGCCTCCCACTACCACTCTTAAAAAGACTTGCTATTCTGGCATGCAAAAGGGAAAAATAAAGATTACTTTTCATCATGTTTAAAGAGATTGCATGTAGGAACTTATGATCCTAGAAACTAGACACAGAGGTGTTTTAGTTGTAAGTACACTGAACAGCCATATCAGGGCGAGTAAAAACTTCTGTCTGGCTTCCAGCAGTTCATTGAGATGAGGCCCTAAAAAACAGCCTTTGCATCCAAGTTGTCTTGTAAGAGAGAATTTTTTATTTCAAGATCTTTTATAAACTATTTAATTTTCCCCTTAGTAAATCCCCAGTCATGCTCTAGGATTACATTCTCACCCACAGAAAATATATCCAAACACCTGTGTCCTAACTTTTCCTTACTTTCTTGTGATTTCGCCTCCTGAGCATGCCCACCACTATCATCAACTAGGAAAACCCAAACGTATTTTAGGCAAATGTTTAACAATATTTTGTTCACAGTTTTTCAATAAGAAGTTTTCCATCTAATTCTATTCTTCATTCACAACCTTGTACACAGCTACAAAGAAAACTACAACTGAAACAAGTAGCAACTTCTTACCTGGGTCCTCCAACATAAGAAAGATGTGAATGTGCTGGAGTGAGCCCAGAGGAGGATCACGAAGATGATCCACGGGCTGGAGCACTGCATCTGTGAAGACAGGATGAGAGAGTGGGGGTGAAGACAGGAGTAGTGCATGGGGGTCATTCAGCCTGGAGAAGAAAAGGGTTCACAGAGACTTTATAGAGAGACCCTACAAGAACGCTGGAGAGGGACTTTTTAAAAGGGCATGTAGTGATAGGGGTGATGCCTTTAAATGGAAAGAAGGCAGGTTTAGATTACATATTAGGAAGAAATTCTTTACTGTGAGGGTGGTGAGTCACAGGAACAGGTTGCCCAGAGAAGCTGTGGATGCCCCATCCCTGGGAGTGTCCAAGGCCAGGTTGGATGGGACATTGAGCAACCTGGTCTAGTGGAAGGTGTCCCTGCCCATGGCAGAGGGTTGGAACTAGATGATCTTTAAGGTCCCTTCCAACCCAGGCCATTCGATGATCCTATGATATTTCATTGTAAGGGAGGAAGAAATAGAGGTCTCTTCTCTCTTGTATACGCAAGCAAGCATTAACTTAGAGATCCAGTAGTAAACACAGGAACATGAGCCACCTGAGCACATCTTTGAGAAGGAATCATAGTCTTAGAGGTTAAAATATCAGTACTGAAGGAAATAAGATGAATTTCTGGTAGCATCGTGTCCTAGCAACAGAATTTTGCACAGCAAATGAACTGCAGTGGATAGGAACATTTGCAAAGGAGGTCTTAGGTCCAACAGTTTCATTATTGCAAGATATAAATTAGTTCAAAATAGCTTAGGTTCAACTGTTCACTAATAAGTTGAAGTAGTTATATATTCACATGACTTTCAGAATTGCGATATCCAGCCATTCTTAACTACCTAGAGTTCACTGTTTTTCTAATTAATGTTAGCATAGATAGTCTTTCTGCAAATTTTTGGTTATAACTTGCACATTTATTTTTGACTGGAGTGAAACTGTGAAACATCTGAGTACTCAGAAATCCATACATTTCTAAAACTCCTTGAGTTTGCTGTATTATGGATGTCACAGAGCATGTATAATATTTTAATTTACAGCTCAGGTTTTTCTTCAGAAAAAAAATAAAGTCCATTTCTTACTGTATCTGAAAGCCAGACCAAAAAACAAAAAAGAAGTTAAGCTAGAATCCTCTAAACCAGAGAACCAAGAAACCACAAAAATAAGAAGTTTGTTGCACCACTGCGCACTATTCATCTTTGAAAATTGTAGGGCAATGAAGAAAGAAAAGTTCATTGTATAAAAATAATAATGTATAGAAAATCCAACAAAGTATGTCAAAATAATGTGAATGAATAAAAAATTTAAGGTGAGGAAAGGGGGTGTGACTCATCTGTGTACTAAGAGACAAAGCTTAAAGCGTGCAATCTTCTTGGGTTAGCAGCAAAGAGAGATGCTGAGGCCTCAGGCACCCTAGGCCAGAAGCTGCCTGACCTTCTCACCAGTTGCTCCCTGCAGGCAGTGTGCAGCCAAGGGAATCCTGCCCAGCGTGAGGGACTAACCAGTGCTGAGGTCAGAGCACTTTGTGCCACAGGACCGCACACGCCTCTCCAGGAAAATACCTCAGATACACATTGCTGCCTGTATTCACTTGATAGAATAGAGTACTCCATGCAGATAAAACCTTTCTCAAGGTCAATAGGAGGCATAGATACATAGATACAAATATATATATATATAATGCACAGACCCCGGCAGGTATGTATATGTGTATGTGTTGAAAAAGAATTTTCATTTTTATAGTCTTCTTTCAGGTGAATTGTTTTGGGAGGTTTTTTGGTACAATTTTAGGTATCAGAGTAACAAAACTACTTTTTTCAGGTCTTCATCTCACAACAGCAGAAAAGGCAAGTGTGCAGATCTTTTTGGAGTTTTTCCACAGCTGTAAAATGTTCTTAGTTCCTAAAAAATAGCTAGTACTATCTTAGAGTTGTTGAAAATTAATTAACTATTTAATTTAGTTAATTAACTGAATGAATCAATGACTATGTAGAGTACATCATAAGAAAAATTCTGATAAAAACTCTTACTTTGGGACTAAACCATTTTTGCTTTGTCACGTAGATTTAATGTGGTGCAGACCTGAAAAAATATTACATCTAATTACCCTTGCAGTGCCATGGAAGCAGTGGGGAACTTGCAAATATGACTGATAAGTGGCTAGATAGTAGGCTAATAGATATGCATAGTTCATCAAAGGTCTAACAAGGGCTACACAATGTAAGTCTGCTGCTGTAAGACCAAAATAATCAGAGACAGCATTTAAAGTTGCGTTGTCTCTAAAGAATGCCTAATGCTGCCAGCTGCAGGAGCCTGAGTTCATGCTCAGTGGATAAGTTAATTAACCAATTTAATACATCACGATGGACGCATTAGGGGAGATAATCGTTGAGAGGGGGCTGAGGAGAAAGTGTCTGAGGGCCCAGCACAGTGCTTATAAAGAAGAGCTACAGTGCTAGATTTGGGATGCCTGGGCTCTGCCTGGTGAGGCTGCTTGGTCCTGGGCACACAGCTTGGCATCTCTGACCTAACACATTACCTGGGTTAGAAATGCCCTGCTGGGCCCTGAGCCTGAGCAAGGCAGTGGGGCTGATGCCAGAAATGAGGAAAACAGGCTGGAAATAGGCAGCAGTGGTGAGTGGCTGTCATTGTAGGAAGGAGATGCCTCAGCCAGGTGAGGCCCATGGAAGCCTGCAGATTCCATGAAGCAGCAAGAAGTATCCCGTGAAACACAGTGTACAGACACTGCCAGGCATAGTAAACAACCTGTGTGTGTAACAACCGTGCAGAAAATCCTCCAAAACCTCCCACCTCCAGTATATCTTCCATAATTTCAGCTGTTGGAGAAAGATGCCATCAGCAGCCAAAATACTGTACAAGGGGGAAAAAAAATGTACAAAAACTAGATATAAGGTGGCAGAACAGCAGCCATAAACTCTCTTCCAGAAATCCATGGTTTCTCAGCTCCAACAACCATCATCTGATCCAGTTCAAACCAGATGAAAACTGGGATGCTGACCTGGCTGTAGAAAGAAATTTCCTGACCTAGAAAGAAATTAGAAGAGGTGACTGACTTGCATTCACTTGGAAACAACAGACTGAATGCCAACTGAAAGAAGACAATAAGTAATGCTGTGAATATTATTTGCAATACAGAAAATAAAGAAGTAGACAATAAAACATTCACACATCTAATTTCCAAAGAAAGGAGAGTAAAGAGGCTGCCAAAGGAAGGTGGCAAAGGTTAGAATGTTTTGAGGAGTAAGAAATTAGCACATCTATAAACATGACCTATTGCAAAAACCAGGTATTGCAGATGTCATTTTTTTTGAACCACAGTCAATCTTAAGCAGCATGTGTAAAGAAACTGCAGACATAAATATTCACACAGCCACGGTGCCTGAATTTCTTTCTTATCAGGGAGTAACCCTGCCTTGAACTGCACACATTTAGCAGAGGCTTATAACAACTGAAGAGCACTGCAGATCAATCATGGATACAGACACATCTTTCTTCCACGGTTCCGCAGTTTTAGAAAAAAATTTGTCTCCTGCGGTTGCTTAATGATAAGGCTTCCTAAACTGTTAAATCTCTGAGACAGAGGAAGCTGTCGGCTTAAACACGCTCCAGAAAAATAATTAACAGGTTTTTAAAGATTGCTTCGTTTTCACTTTCCCAGCTTTTGCAGTAGATTTTCTGAAGATTTCTAGATTTCTGGTAAAAAGGATAAAATCCTTTGCCAGCTGGAAGAAATATTTAGTCTTAAAATATTTAATAATACTAAGCTTACTTTGGAAAAGCAGATATTCTTTCCAAAAAGCAGACAGCAATCTCTAATTTCATTGATACAAGAACTCCAAATGGATTATAAAAGGAAACTGAGTATCTTCTAGAAGAAGCCAGGCATGTTCTCTCCTGGAATAGATTAAATCTGTTTTTATTAAAATCAGTGGAACGTGCAATTTGTTTCTCACTTTTGAGTAAGTTTTAACATCCTGCCGATGGAGTGGAGCAACAGACCAAAGAGTCATGAAAACAAATGACTACTAGTGATAGTGGGAGAATTAAAGCAATATCAGAATCTTGACATGCAAGAGATATTTAATACTCAAAAATTATTTCTTCAAAGCTACAGCTGAAGCCATGTAAGCAGTACTTACACAGGAACAGAGGATAAATACTGCAAGATCATGGTCATAGTCCACATCTTCTATGTTAAATCTTCACCACTAAGCAGCTTGAACCCCTTCATGGTGTCAGTTTTTAATGATACTGATATTCCCCTGAAACAGACAAGACAAAGAAGAAAGGATGTGGGAGCTTTTCCATACCATTTTTATCCATCTAAAATTCTCATTAAAAACCAGGAGATGTGTAAGGAAAGCTAGGTCACTGTGTCATGTCTGCCATCTCACAAGGAAAAGCCTCTCCAAAATGCAAGCATGAAATTAAGCAAGCCCCTTCCAAACTTTTGGTCTGTCCATATCTGCAATTTGACTTGTGCAAAGCAAGTCTGTCGGAGGCCAGCAGGGATACAACAGCTAAGAAAATTAATGATGAAGTACAAAACCTAGGCTGTGTGCAAACCCAGTAGTACTACTTGCAGAGAGCTGAGATCTCTCCCTGCACTGTTCAGTCCTCCCACGAATGAACACAAAGGCTCTGCTCCAAGCACAGCAGACATCTGGCCTTTCCTCACAAAGGTTCCCTCGGCTTTTGTTCTCCTTATCAAAAAGTTGGAATGAAATTGAGAAATATTTATTTAGTTCTTCTACTGCATATTACAAAAAAAAAGGAGTTTCTCTCCATGAGCCTACTCAGTGGCACCTTTCTACCCCTTTCTATCACAGAGCTTCTGAAACAGAAGCCAGTTACTATAACCCAGCCTGTCTCATCGAAAGCAAAATAACATCACAAGACTGGTTTTTTTAAATGTGAATATTCACGGATACAAAAGCACTCCAACCACTGGGATGCAGTTGCTACTCTTAATACCCTTATTTAACAGTACATAAAAAGGATGGATGGAAATTAGTTAATAAGATCAAAACTATTTTAAAATAGAAGCAGAAGGAATTGAAGCAGAAGGAATGCTTTCACCTGCCGTCAAATAGGGCCTGTATGAACCTATTGTACAACCACATCACCAGGTAGTGGTTCTATTCCCTTCCATACACTGTATCTTAGCTGAAACAGTACACCTGAATCTTTATGCACCTATATGGCTAAAATATCAAACTTAAAATCAATATAAACCTTACAATTATATTATCCTGAGGCTTATGAATCAAGAACTAAAAAAGTAAATGTAATCTTAGAGGATTTAAGATCCACATTCCTTACGGAAAAAAAGCTGTTTTTACTTCTTTGCATGAATGTTACTAAAATCATTGACAAAAAATTACAACAAAAAAAAATCAATAAAAATAAGGAAACATTGCCATAGTTCAATTATTTCTAATTTTAACTTAAATTAAGAATAAAACAAAGTTACTGCCAAATTTAAAATCAAGGGTCTTAACCTCAGCAAAGAATCAAGAGTCAATTATAGAAAGTATTAAATCAATAACATTTCTTCAAGAAATAATGTTTGCAAATTCTAGAAAGTAACAATCAATTTACTGAATCTCCAGCTGAAGCCAGAGTAATTTAAAGTGCATTCACACAGCAGTAAGGCAGAGTTATCTGCAATCTCATGCTACTTGAGCTTCCTTCTGGGAAAGCTGCTTTTTGCTAAGTGCAGGTTTACACTGTGTTTCTAAGGCTCCTAGAAGTTCCAATATAAACCCCAAAAGTTAAGGTATCTGAGGCCATGCTTTCAGAATTATTTCCATTTACAAAACTTTTCTTTTTTATTCTTTTACCAATACATGCTCTACAAGAGCTCACAAAGCTCTCAAATGCACTGATGGCCTAAAGTTAAAGCTGGGATATCTCTCATCCGAATAAAATACAAGCACTAAAAATTAACTTAAGCCAAAAATTATGCTTAAGACTATCAGGGATTCATAAATCTATTGGTTCAGAGTTTCCTGGCCTCTCATGTAAGCACTGGGGCAGCATCAGGGACCAAAGCACCCATGGTGGTGGCACAGAGTTGGAAGGCCCCGAGATTGGTCACAAGCTGTGGTTTCCTGATAGTATCTTTGCTTCTTCTTTTCAAGACTTCCCACATGAGGATTTTAGGAAGAGTTGTTTGGGATTTTTGCCACAAACTTCCCTTTCTTCTTGAATTTTGTTTGTTGAGCCTCCCAAAGCTTCCCATTAAGGTCTTCAGGCAAACAAGTCAGCACACAGACATGCACCATGATTAAGTTCTGTTCATCAGCTCAATTAGGGAAAGACATTTATCTCAGCATTTTTAAAATTCATGTAATGTTGAAATTACAAAGCATGAAAGCTTAGAGCTTTTTAAATTTTCTAAATTACCTTTGGATGTAATTCAGGATTGGCATAATTACATGAATAAGTATTTTAAAGTTACGTTCTCCTGCTAATATATGGATAGCACTTTTTTTTTTAAAGACATCTTTGTCAGTAACCAATGAAAAAGTGTCTAGCCCATGAAAAACCAGTAAAAGTAAACGTGAAAACTTGTGACAGCTTAGCAGGAGCATTGCCAATTTAGAACACAAGTTTTAATTTCAAATAGAACTGTAGGTCAAAAAAAAGCTACAATCTGACGTTTCATTTTGTCAGTTCTGTTCAAAATATTGCAAACTAAACCTCAGTAAGAATACGAACTCTTTTCTTTAGATTCTTTCAATTTCTCTAAGGAGTATCAGGGGAATATTGCATTTGCTGTTGAATGACACAGGAAAGCACTGCCTGTTGGCAGATGGTTGTCTCAGAACAAAAACAAGTCAGTGATTTTAGGCAAACTGCAGTTATGAATTTATGGACATGAGGATAACAGCAACAATATACCATCATGAAAGTGAGTTACATGCTCAGGTTTATTGTTCTTCATCTTGTCAGAGTAATTTAAAAGTAAATCAATAATGATAAGTGATCCCCAGCTGGCAATTAGCAATGCATCGTATATGTCTTTTAGGCACTGTAATAAAGATGATTCAGGGAAAGGATTTTGAGAGCGAGTGAGGAGTAGCTCAGATATCATTTACAGATTGATATCCACTTGGGAAGGGATTTCTGAAATAATACAACTCCACTGAAAACATGGAAAACTGCAGGTAAGGGAAATGTACACTACCTAAGAGGCTGAGAAATCTTTGTGGAAGGAATTATCACAGAAACCTCTTCCTTTCAAATGAAGAAGGTGCTGTCTCTTGTTAATGGCTCAAGGAGATCGTATTTGTAAATGCAGAGCAGAAAGAAATGTATGCAGGTTTATGATCTCCCAGGCAAGGTCAGGCTGTTTTAGGGCCTGATCCTGCTTGTCCTCCCAAGCCCCCACTGTTGCCAGGGAAGGCAAATGGGGGAACGAGTCACAGAGGGACAACCTCTGGTCTTGGGGCTGAGGAGAAGCAAGAAACTATGAGACACAGCAATGTGGAACAAGCTGGAGGCACTGACCCAGCAGCCCTCAGGCACAGCAAAGCAAAAGAGCTGGCCTGTGACTTAGCACCTTCACCCATAACTAATAGTTGTAAGGCACATTGGGGCTTGGCTAGGACTTTAAGCTTGACCACGATGAGTAGTTTAAATACAGCCAATTTTCTTCAGGGCTTTGGATTCCCTCCAGAGCTCAGTTAGTTATTTCCTGACATTCAGTATTCAAGCCATTTATTTCATGTGACAAATAACAGTTTACCTACTTTTTAAGTTAAAATCCTGTAATTGATCTAGCCTTCTTTTAAGTAACCGTTCACCAATAAGAAGATTTTTGATCTAGGTTCAGCTCCAGCCCAGCTTCACCCCATCTTTCTCTTCCACGTGATCAGGATTCATCCCACTCTCACAGACCCTCCACAAATACGTCAGGCACCAAAGCATGGGCCTTGGGAAGAGGTCCTCTCCTTCCTCCTAGTACTCACTGCTCCCTATTGCAGGAGGGGAAAGAAAGAAAAAAAACCAAACAACAAAAACCCCCACAACTAATTTTAACTGTGCCAAAAACAGAGGACAAAAATAAACCCTGCATTTCCAGTTTTTGGCTATGGCTTCAGTTGCTCCAGGGTACCATGACCAAACTAATGTTGGGCAGGGGCAGAACTTTAGCATGAAGAAGTCCATAAAATTTAACTGCAAATTATTTAAGGAGAAGCTGTCAGGTGTGGGTGCAGGGTGGGTCTTAGTACAGATTGAAAAAATGTTGCAGAATCCTTCAGAAGCTGGTACAGGAAGAAAAAAGAACAAGATTAATACTCAAATGCAGCAAGACATCCTTGTTTCATCCATAAAATGAGTAAATCTGAATCCGAGTTAGAGATGAAATAATATTACGTGTTTATATTCACCACAATTGAATAAAGCCTCTAATATTACCCATTCCAAGGCTGCAATGGACACTGCTGAGAGCCTTTGAGAAAATCATATTATGCCATGGAGAACAGCACAATGATCATCTCCTCAAGTTAATAGAGTACAACCACTGCCTATGCATAATACCATAAATTAACTTTTATGTTTATGTATCCAATAGGCTTATTCTTAACAACCTGACATTTCCAATCCTGCTGATGTAAACTGGTATGTCATTCTCTCCTGCATGTGGTCAGCTAACAGAGTGCTTTTCCTGCATCATTCTAACATTATAGCATTTTAGATTTACAGAAAGGGAGGGACAGAGGGCAGAAGAAAAGGGCAGTGACTCCACTCAAAACAAATCTCAGCTAACATTCTCCCAGCACTACTAAACTGAATTAAATTGGTTTGCCTAAAACAAGCAGACACCGGTGACATTTTAGGCCAGGGAATTAGATTTCAAAGTAGCCATGAGAGCATTTATTAAATTCATGAAATGTTAATCTCCTAATAGTAATATATAACCTAATTTCATTTGTATGAATTAGCCATGAATCACAATGGTAATAGAACCACTAAATCACACAGAGGCTATATTCTGTAGTGCTGGCTAATTTCCTTATTATTTTCCTTCCTCTGAAAAAGTAGCTTAAACATGCAAATGAGACAACAGTCAACTACTTGAAAATCTTCCCCATGCACTGATGGTAAAGTATAAAAAGACTCAAATAAGTCTTGTTTTAGGTTCCATAGCCATACAATAGTAACCTATGCTGGTAATTTTAGAATCAAACTTCAAGGAAACGATAGAAACCAGAGCTGGGAATTGGACTTAGATGATCCTTGTGAGTCCCTTCCAACTCAGGAGGTTTTATGGTTCTACAACTCTGTGACTAAACCTCAGACACTGAAAGACTTCCTCTGAAACAGAAATTTCACCAGTCTGAAAGGAAAGTAATCTTAAGTACTTCAAGACTGTTATGAATGTTTACTCAATAAGTACCTCATTAGGCAAACTCATGTTGCAACTTTATCTTTGTGATACCTTCATAGAAAAGGTAACAAGATGTTGTAGAAAGTAAACATGTAACGCACAAGTCTAATAAAAGTCAGTGTTGCTAAATGTACCTTAAACAAGACACAGTACAGTAAGAGAATAAGATCTTGACTGTTCTGCGGAAATTAATGGGCAGGGTGTAGCTAAAGCCCTGTGGATCCCTTTGTAAATATGCCTATTACGTTGTTTTACAGCAGCCTGCAAGAACAAGACTTAGTCACCAAGGCTTCAAACTAATTGAAACCAGAACAGAAACTCTGTTGCTTAACATAATGGACTGACAAAGTCAGCAATAACAGGCACACCAAATTGTCCTTCCTCAGGACAGAAGAAAAAGTCTGTCCCTAGTTCACAGATAACCCACGTGGAGAGGTTGAACCTGGGAGCATCCCTTGAGCTGAGGGGACCACACTGCTCCTGTGGCAGGGGAAGACTGAACAATGGTGGTCCCGACAGGCTCATTGCCGAAAGGTGTTTTGTGAGCATGGCCAGAATGAAGAGTGTGAGGGAGTGGAAGTGTCATTTTCCAAGCCAGATACAAGCCCTCCTTGCAGGCTATTTATCAAATTATATATAAAGTTATACATGTTGCTTTTCTGGATTAAGTAAAGAAAAACAGCTCATTCACCTAAGTAAAGGTCAGTAATTGTTGTCTTCTGGTAGGATGGATGACTGTTCCAAGTCCACTGTTGTCTGTACATACTATCAACACCCTCCTAATTTTAATCTTTTAGAAATAGATAATTAGCTTGCAGCATGCACAGTGACATCGCTCTTCAATCAATAGATAAAAAGAGATAAGTTTATGTACAATTCTTTAGTTCATAGTCTTAAACCAATCCAAGTTCAACTACCAAACATGTACAATGTCCAATGAAGTAAAAGTGCATGATGACAGGAGCAACCTTTTCCTGTCAGGAACTGTACAGAGTCCTAATCCATCTAATAATTAATTGCTTCCTTCATACCATTCCCCATGTGCTTCTAAAGGAAATATTATAAATTTAATAGTAGTGGCCTTGGTCAGTTCTTGAACTTTAAGATGTTGATACTTCTTTACTTTTCCTGTTGCTCTGTCTTCCAAATATGTTGATTTACTCTCATATCTAACTGTGATATCTACTACAAAGCCCTGATTTTCCTTAACAAATATTAGATCTGGGTTACATAGTTCATTTTATTCATTTTTTAACATTGCTTCCTTGAATACAACCTTTTTTTTTTTTTAGCTTCATTCACCTAGATGTCACATAGTTGGTTATGTCTCTAAATCTTAGCATCTTGCACCACAGGGCAGTATGCAATAATATGTGCACAGATCTCACTCTCCACCTGGCAGTGTCTGCATGATTTAGTTTGAGTCTGTTGCCTATCCTTAATCAGAAACTTTCTGTCTGGGTAGGCATTAACTCTCAGCTGTTCCTCTGTCATGAGCTTTCTATGGGGAATTCCTCTAATGTTCAATCCAGCTGTTACTGATATTATCCTTCTTGAAGCTGAAAATTTCACAGCCTCGGGACACAAGCTAGATCCAAATTACGAATTCTTGGCTTTGCCAGTTACAGGGTTTCAGAAAAATCACCTTTGCAGTGGGTATCTCCCATTCCAAGTCTGGCTCCTCACCACATAATTCCTCTGACATAACCATGATTTCTTTCGGGTTTCAAATGGATGGAATTTGAAAATATTTGAAAGATGAGATCTTTATCACCTCCTGCTGCAATTCACAATCTTTCAAACACTTTCTCAATGCCATCCTGCTCAACAACTGCTCTTAATATCTCATCTAAAGACAGCACAATTCTGTGCAATCTTCAAGCTGGCCACACTAGGGATCAGTCCTGAGATCAGTCTGGTAATACCTAAACCCCCACATCTCAGGCTGTGCTATGACTTGGCAGGTACTTTCCAATAGATGTAACCTTTCCTTGACAAAAGCTCAAATTGCAAGTCCAGAGTTTCCAGGAACGTAGATTATGATTTACCTGTCAGACCAAACTAAGGTAATCACAGAATTCTATACCCTTTAAGGATGAAAACTTTATAAAACCTCTCAAATGGAGCCTTTCCAGTCTGCTCCAATCTTATCTTTTCCAGTAGTTCTGGGTTTGATATTCCAGTCTACGGGTCAATACATAGTCCAGGTAGTTTTCAGGGCTACCAGGTTCAATAATATTGAGGAGGTGTTGTTAACAGCCCATGAAGGACAGTAATTAATCATATGAGTCTTTAGTGGTCTTGATGTAAATTCTGTCTCCTTTTATGTCTTGAGGCCAGAAGACCTCCACAACTTCAGTATTTTTTCTGCATTCCCACAAAGGATTCACTCAATAGAACCAAGTTGTGTGCAAAGATCACAGTTGGTTATTTTGCAAGCAATATCAAAACCCACATCCTTCCTCATCCAAGTTATACAGTTACAGGGTCCGTGGATAAGTTAAAGAAAATTGGAGACATCTGATCACCTTGTTTTGTACCAATTCAAATCCCAACCGCATCCAGCTGTTTATTCTTCAGGTCAATGTGAAACTGATGTTATCATATAGCTTCATATAGTGTTATGATCGTCACATCTTTCTGTTCAAGAGCTGTAATGGTGCAAGAATGGCTTTCAGTTTCAAAGGGTTTTGCTAAGTCAACAAAAACTATTCCCAGGGACCAATATTCCTTCATATTTCAAACTAACAATTGATTAGTTTCAAGTTTTCCACAGGTCGTCATGATCTCATAAATCCCCTTGACCTTGGATTACTGGAGAGCGCAAGAACCGACCCAGAAGATTCAGTGATCAGCTTTGCATTTATAAAACAGGACTTTTTACTTTATTAACACACTGGTGCTCAAGCTTCCTTCAGGAGTTTGGACATTTGGCATATTTTCAAATCACATTTTACATCTATCCTACATCAGTTTTTTTCTGATCATATCCAACAGAGCATTCAGAAATATCCTTAGCTTTAAGCACAGGGGTAAAGTGCAATTGCTAAATCAGGAGCCCTGACTTTACATGAATTTCCACATGAGCCTTCTGCAAATGTTAGTAAGCACAGGCTATTTTTGAAAGGCATATTAAGGAAGTTACAGTTAAGGACAAAGAATAAATCTTTTTTTATTATTATTTTTACCTAATATACCCCTTTTTTTTGGAACAGAAATTGAAAATGTTTGTATTTTAACAGCTTTTAAGAACAGTCTTCATTCTTGAAGCTATTGGCAAAAATGTTGGTTACTGCATCCATCTAATGTGTCTTTTAGATAATACAGTTCTTAAGGCAGTGTTTCAAAAAAATGGCTTGCTCTGTTGAGTTATCAGATTCAATTAGCCCCTTCAGAAAAGCAATCGATACCCCACCTGATTTAAGAAAGTTGCTATGCAATGCTTTCATATAATGGCAGCAATCCTTTTAGCTTTGGGAATCTGGCACTGTCTCCATTGGTGCCATGCTCAAGCACTTGAATTATATGTCCCTGAGTAAAGACAAGCAGGGAGGGAGGAAGGGAGGGAAAGAGGAAGGGAAGGAAGGAGTCCAAGCTGTACCAGACAGAACTGCTTCTGAATAGCCCCCTAAAAAATGTCCCATTGGACATTTCTGATGGATGCAGTGGTTCTTGTCTCACTCACTTCTAAGGGTACATCTGTAGGCAGCAGGCATCCACTCTCTATCAATAATCAGGGACCATAGGTTCAGTCAGGAACTGTGTTACCTCTTGGCACATTATCTGAGCATCAAACAAATCAGGCTGAATAACCCCCTGATTATGGGCATAAAAAGGGAGAAGGATCAAAAATTATTAGATATTAAAGATTTTGGCCCAGGTCCTGAAGCAGGTTATTAATCATTACTTGTTAACATGGTGTCCCCATACTAAACAGCACGTGTTTGACTAGTTAATTTTGGAACTACCATGATTATTTGAGAGCTAAAAAGAACATACATAAAACCTGCAATAAAATAATGGTACTGTTGCTGATTATGTGTACGAGCCATGAGTTAGAGAGCATTGATAGACACAATTGAGAGGTTTGTTATTCAAAGATGCACTATTGAAATAAAATTCTCTAACTTCAGTAGACAGAATGCCATAGTTCTGCAACATTGCATAAACCTAATCATCCAAATGGATGAACAGTAATATTAAAGCAATCTGTGTACTAAAAGACAAAATATTGTCTGAATTAATCTGTATGAAGAAGACTGCATTTGAGTAGGCTAATGTTGATTTGTTGGGGTTTTTTTACAGAAGTTATATAGCAAATGCAACCTTGAAATCATTAAAATGCAAAATAATGTTAGCATTGTGTACTCCATGGCTTTGAAGGAATTTTGATAAACAGAAGATATGCCCTTTACTCAACTGTAATTATGGAGATCATTTGCATAAAGACAGAAATACAGCCAACAGTTCCAAATAGTATTACAAATAAAATGGGAAATCAAAAATAAGAGACTGATACAGTGCAGTTTTTCCCAAACATTTTCAGGATTTTTCCTTCATTCAGAAATTCACTTGAGAATCCATACAAGATTAAACCACAGTATTTAGTGGTTTTGGGGTTAAAACCCAAATTGTGATATTCAGTAATACAGGGATAATGATGTTAAAACCAACTGATAAGTGTGAAAGAGTCATCATCACTAGGCTGTGCATTACAATACTTGTACAGAGAATGTACAACAGACTGGTCAGTTGAGCATAGTCCCTGACTGAAAAGCTCAACCCATCTGTTACAGTACCAGAGCTTGGCAGGGGAGAGTGTCAGATAGAAATCAAGAGGTAGTAACTTCTTAAGCCATGCAAGCTCAGTCACAAGAGCACACTGCATTGTGCTCTGAAGTCTAAAGCATTTAAGCATTTAAAGTACTGTGTTGATTGCTCACCACTGTTCCAAAATCCTTATTAAAAAGGAGAGATGGATGTAACACTGACCAAAGAAACTTACAAAGGAGCAAGGAGGAGAGAGGGAAGCACATCTTAGAGAAAAGAACTGTGAGAAAAACCAGAGGAGCAGCTGCTTTTGACTATTGTGGTGTCAGGGCAGAGCATGCCTGTTAGGGATCTTCAAGAAAAAAGGATACCCTGCCATGCAAAAGCTTTGGGAGTAAGGGAACTCTTCAAGGAAACATGCTAGTATTGCTGCCTAGTAACAAGTAAGTACTCATTTTTATGCAAAATTCTTAAAAAGAAGGACAATCTATATACATAATTATTTGCTTGCATTTTCTAGAGACAGCTCACTAGAACAGAGCACTGCAGATAAGTTGTTCTTCAGTATTCCACCCACCAGTATATACATGTCAACAACAACAACCTCCCTTCAGGACATACATCTCCACCCACCCTGAGAATGGCCAGCTATGGCCCACAAGTATCAACACACACCACACTGCATCTGTTCTCATTTCAGACTGTAGTTAAACACTACATATTTGTTAAAAAGGCAAGTATCTCAGTGATAAGCACAGGTGAATAATAATGTCCATCCTGAGTGTTGGAGATACTGAAATGTGAAAGGCAAATGGCAACGTATGAAAAGAGTATAAAGTAGAAGCTGACAGATTACATCACTTGTTTTAATGTCCTAAGGCATGTCTTGGAGGGGTATGTAGTATACCAACCTTGAGTCAAAGCTAAAGCTTTATCTGTTGGGATTTGACATAGTGATAATTTGTTTTAGTTTTTTCTACAGAACAACATAACTATTTTAAAAGCGGGAACAAATGTAAGAAAAAAACCACTACCTATTCATGTCTAAATATATTTGATAACATATCAAGATTCTCTGGTCTTCTTTCCTTATTGTCAGCTTTAAACACCAGACCTGCCATCGATCTGCTATAGGAAACTACAGGTTGTCTTCAATTAAAATTACATACTGCCCTTCCTTCTTCTTTCTCAAAGTTGTTTCTAAAATAACTCCAAATAGCCCTGATGCTTCTAAAATTCCTTGGAGTTATATATTTCTCACAAAGTTCTTTTCTCCTTGAATAATGCCTCTGGCATAACCATTTATCTTCTAATACCATAATCCACCACCATTTCTTCAATAACTAGTCCATCTTTGCACCTGGGGATCACCAATGTGTATAATTCCACATTTACTTATCTCTGACAACAGAGTCAGCTTTCCTCAAGTAAAATTTATTTTAAAAAAACCATTAGTCTCTTTTCTGATCAGGAGATCCTTGCCAGTGTGGAGGATGTTTAATTCCTCAGGTGTTTTACAAAGCCATAGTATTCTGTGCATGGAATTGCCAATCTTAGCCATTGTGCCAGGATGTTAAATGTGCTCATCCCAGAAACTTCCATGCTGTCAAATCTTCCAGGACACTAACTGTATAGTGCTGTAAATGAACCAATATGAAGAAGAAACAAAATATTAAAAAGATATTTAGAAAGAATTTGACTGGTCTTATCCAGAGGCATAAACTCCCATTGAACTTGATTCTAATAGATCCCTCGATGACTGCATCACAAATACATATTTCTATATTGCACTATATTTCTGTATTGAAGATGAGTGCTTCCAACTATCAAAAATATTTTTACTTCATCAGAGTAACCTGTCCTGCCAAATTCTTAGGACATCTGTTTAACAATAGGTTTTCATTGGATTTATCTCTGTATTCAGTAATATTATAAGCACAGGAAAGCTACAATCCTGATGTACAAGCTCTAGACTTTGTTCATGTTTTAAGCACTGTCTTAGATAAAAAGACCATTGGTGGAATTCTGTTTGTCCAAAATCTGGCAGTTGTAATAACATTTTGATAATCCCAACACTAAGTTGTTACATATAAAACATGGAAGCAAATTAAAAAGTTTTGTTTCACCCATCCCAAAGGTTTAAGCAGTTTCATGTCACAGAGGAACAGAATCTACAATGGTAAGGGGAAAGGCACCACTTTCTCACATCACTTTCTCCACAGGTACACACTGAGACATGTCCTTGAAAAGTTTGAAATAAGCCAAAATCCAATAATCCTCAAGAACTGAATTTGACACATTCCTTTTCTGCCATCTGATCACCAAATCTACCACACATCCATTTAGAGTCCTTCAGTAAAATAATTAAACTGGTAGTGAAGGAGAAGTGTTTTTCCAAACACAGCAGCAGAAATTTTTCCTCTGTTCTTAAAGCAGAAGACAAGATAGCTGAACTTTAAGCAAGATACTGCTTAATTCTCCGCCCTTGGTATCTTAACTATCTCAAAGCAACTAATACCAGCCACTTGAGACTACAAATATCTTGAACAGCAGTGCATTAAATTCTTTGTCTGTCTTTTATTTAAAAGCCACAGTCCAATAAATTGCCTATGTTTTTTACTCAAAAAAACCCAACCCCTGAACTGTATTGTAGTTTGTCAGAAGATATTTTCAAATACTACCTATTCAAATGTAGATAAAATTATATTAAACTATAGCAGTTAAATTACTACATATCTAATGCTCGCTTATCAGTTCACATAACACTAGTATGGAGCAGATCATGAAAAAGTAAAACTGTTACCTACAGAAAAAATATTTGTCTTTTTATATAAGAAGAGAGCAATGTTTACTTTTCCAGTTTATTTTCTGTGATAATTACCCAAGTCTTCCAGGCATGCAAACATCTAACAACATAAATCAGCTGTGATTATGCTAGTTAGAAGTATGACTATATGGAGTGAATTTGGGTAGTGAAAATGATCAGGTTTTTTCCAAAAGCCATATGCACTTGTGTACAAACTCTCCCCAGACCCGTGAGAGAGTGTAAAATGAGGTTCTTGGTCCCTCATCTTTAAATATACGGCACTTTTCAAAAGATGACTGGTTTTCACCTTCACTTTCTGGTCCATTGTAACTATGTTCTCTCACCCCATTGTACAAAACGTAAACCTCACTACATCTTCCAGAGGCAGGGACATGTTGCACTGCATCGCGGTGGAGGGAGGAGCACTGTGTTGATCTGGCCTCACTCAGAGCCTCTTCTGTCTCCAAGGAACAGTTATGTGCATTATTGCAGAAAGAGAGGAATGCAGAAATAAGCAAGCAACTTTAACAATCCATATCAAAACTTAAAGTTCAGGTAACAGATAGGTGCAAAACTGATTTCCTTTGTTGCCTCAGTGATGGAACCCGCAGCAGGTTTATACAGCCTCACAATACAAAGTTTTGCAGCCTTTTCTAGGGATTCCTTTCATTATTAAAAAAGATAACAGCAGAAAAGATCAATCAATTTCAAAACTGCTCGGCCACACCAATACAGGCTTTCTAGTGGTGACATAAAGATAAATGTTTTCACATGTGCAGGCACATACAACACGATTTTTTAAGAATTATGGTGCTCACAGCAGATTAATTTCCAGTGGGCATTTCTAAAGAAAATAACTGACTTAGGAGACTTAAAATGAGTTCTTCTGTATCATTAATAAGACTTCATCCACTTCCTGACAGTTAAAGGTTGGAGGGGTTAATAAATCAATCTGTTTGATTTTAGAAAGAATTTTTGCCATCTCATCAAGTAATATTAAATACAGTAATGATACTCAAACTGAAATGCAGGCACCTTTTTATCATGCAGTTCTTCAGACTTCTTTGCAATTCATGGGACCTTGAATAATGATAGCTCATAATGTTAAAGTACACTTAACTTCAAGGAAAAAATTCTAAGCATCAGAAAGTGTGGAAACATCGCACAAGATATCTATATCAAGACCAGTGAAATCCGTAAGCCATAGTTACAAATCTTTGAGGGAGAATTTAAAATCACACATGGAAAATTGAAATCAGAAAATAATGAATACAAGAAAAGTTCTCTGGATTATTTCAGTAACCTCGTGTTTTTTCAAACAGGCTGAGATATCCCACACTCATATCTCGGAATCAAGGCAATACTTTCTTCATTTCTGATTTGCAAAACATGTAAGTCAAGTCACACTAACAACAGTATGTATCAAATAAACTGAGTATTCTTGCCATGGAGACTCTGCAAGTCTTTCACAAAACTTTCTCTTTTGCTTAGAATGAGAAGTAGAGCAGCATATTAAATATAATTTTTCAGTATCTGCTCTACAATCAGTCCCAAAGGTAAACTCAACAAGAGTTCTCACAGGAATTTTTCACTGTAACCCAATGCAACAAGAATTTCATTTTGGGAACCAACATGCAGTCAGTGCTAAAATTCCTACTTCATATACTCACAAGTTCAGCTTTTATTTTTATTTTGAGTAAGAATGATGCAGAAATGGTACCATGGACAAATTTTTTCTTGCTATGTGTTTACTGGAAAAATCCCTTTTTACATTATGAAAGTTTCTTAGCAATCAAGCAGTGCTACTTGGAGGCACTGACAAAACATTTGCTCAGTATTTCCTGCTTATGGCTTCCACCACTCAGGATAAAGTCCTCCACTATCTTCTTCAACATGAGTGTATCCCAGAAATTTTGGACCAGACTTAAAACTTCTTGGAGGAAGATACTACCATTTTTCATTTTAAAAAATAATAAATACTAAAAAAAATAAAAAAGCACTTTTCCACTTGTTTGAAGCAGAAAGTGAGTCAGATCTCCATAGGAAGCTCATCAATGCTAGAAAACACTGCCCATGGTGAAAAGGAATATAATTTAATACCCTTATTACCTGTATCCATTAATATAAATGATCATTTGAGTGGTTCTAACTTCCTTTAGTCAGCTAGAATGATCCCTAAAGCTGATACAATCTTCATGCTTAAGGAACTCCTAAGTGTCTTGCTCCCCTTCCAGCACCTGCTTCCAAAATGCCTGTGAGAGCTCTGGAAAAAACAGAATATTAAGTCTCTGTAAAGTAGGCAGCTTTTGAGAAGACAGAATTTGCAAATTCTTACAGACAGCGGAGAAGTTCCAATTTTGGCTGCAATTTCATTATTTTGGAGCACTGAAAATACTTCGCATCTAGCTTAATTTGACCCTCATAGGCTGACCAACGCCACAACACAGTAAATTACCCTAAATTAGCAAGGAGACTGTAGGTTGGGAGCTAAGTCATTCCCTTACTTCCCTGTGCTTCAGGACTTCTCCATGAGAAGCTAGGAAAGTTCAGCATCGAATGTATGCTCATAACTTTGTTATCAGTACTAAAATTTTTGCTTATTAGAATAATGCCTTTTACCCTGAAATTTCTTGATTACTACAGAAAACCCAGATGAAAGTGAGAAACAAGAGGTACTACTACTCAGATTTGCAGGGGCACCAGGGACCTGGGCTGCATGAGTTAGGAGATCTCTCCCGCCAAACTGCAAGCATTTCTTTCAGGGGTACTTGTCAATAAGGGGCAGTTTTGAAGTTGTCTTCCCTGCCAAGAAGAAACTTTCTGAAAGGAAGTTGAAAAGTAAGATATGACTCTGCATTATCACCAGATTGTCATGGCTAGCTTTACCTTTGTTTGACTTTTTTAAAAAAATGTTACTAAGGTACATTATTAAAGTGGCAAAGTCAGATATCCAAAACCCAAGGAAATGCCAAAAGTGAAGTTTGCCTTATAAAATGAGGGTTATAGTACCTCAGTATGTCTCAAGGTGGCTATAAGAACAATGTTTATGAAACACACAGATAAAAAAGTGACAAATGCTTCAGAAAAGGTCAGAGGAAATTAATGCTTCTTCTTCAGAGCTGGGTTTGAATACAATGTTACCCAACATGGCAATAAAGACCAGCACTGCATACTGAACACTGAGGCAGTAAAACAACATTGAGTAGCTGCCCATTAAAGGCAGGATACATCCCACCTAAATTTAGCAGTACTAAAAGTCCACTCTAATGTAGTCACATAGACTCTGCTCTCGCTGAAGAGATGCAGACTTCTCCAGCAGCAACTTATATGATCCCAAGATAATCTTCTGAGTTGAGCAGGAAGAATAACCATCCAGAGCTCCTTCTATTTTCCCTTTGACTCAAGACAAGAGACAAGAATTAGACATCAGGTTTAAGCTATGTACCTAAATGGTAAGCAGCTAAACTGAGATGAAATTAATGTCTTAAGTAAGCACCATATATCCCAGGTATTAAAGGATTAAAATAACTAAACAAAATAAACCAATCTAGTATATAACCTTGTAATTGCAGTTTATTTTATGATTTTTAGTTTAAATAAACTGATAATACATATCTAATACATAGTTTAATTCTGAAAATATTCCAATTTTTAAAGACCAATTTTGCAGACCCTAGTGTGGGTCTTCTTATACAGTGTGCAAGTACATTTCTATGCTAATTAATTGGAAATATAAAAGCTACATGGATCCTCTTTGCTACTGTTTGTGTTTCACCAGTTCTGATTTCCTCACATGTTCTGTCCGACAGAAGTCTCACTACATGCTCATTTTCTTTCCACCATCTTCCAAGTTACACTAAGAGGTTTTCATATTCTAGTCACCAAATTCCATCATGCTAAGAATTGCAAGAGGAAAACCCAGTACCTGATAGATGCCCACCACAGGCTCTGCTACATGGAAGTGGTAGTTATTCTTGCTTTTGCTCCAAGAATGTTCATTTGATTGTTCCAAACTAGAACAGACACCATAAGATGGGATGAGATTATTTCCTCATAATAAAAATTCTAGTTCATTAAAGGCTGTGCTCTAAGAAAAGCAGAACTACTCTTTAACTTTCCAAATGTCCATGTTTTCCTTAAGAAAGGAGATGTTAGTTTCCTACAATAAAACATGTTTCTCAGGCAAATAAGATGACTCATCCACCCTCAGATATTTCGGTTTGCCAAGGAAAACTTTTTAAAAAGTGATTCCATATTGTAACAAAATCAAAGTAGATTTTGAGTCAGCAGTTTGGCCAGGAAAAATGGTACTCCAGGTTGGGTTATGCTATGCAATGTCTGTTCCTAACTACAAAGAAATAATTGAGTCAAACCTCTGGAAAAGTAGACATTTCTATCACCCTTCTGAGAAAGCATGATTGCTTTGTAATACAGTGAAATCAATCATTTTCAGGAGCATCTGAATCACCCTGACGTGGCATAAATGGTACTGCTCCAGGGAGCAGACTCATACACAGCTGCTGGCATTTCACACACTCCTGCTGCTTTATATGGCTGCCTACCCACTCAGAGGCAAATGGGGATACTCAGGAGAAAAGGAGCTTGTCTGAAGCACAAATCTGACATGTTGTTCAGGAAAGGAGAGAGTGCTTAACCCCCTGCCATCACCCTTCTCCTGGAGCTTGGAATGTGACTGCAAAGTTAGTCACTAGCTATCCAAAGAACAAGTAGATGCTGAAAAGGCTGAGATTACAACACTGAGATGCTTCAGTTCCTACATAGTCAAAATTTTTTGTTTGGACCTCCTCTAACTTGTGAAGACAGCATCTACCTCAAGTGAAATGAGCATTAAAATGCAGTCAGACCCCCACTGTCTGAAAACCAGATCCTTAATCTCTAACTCCAGTGATTCACAAGACTTTCCAATTCCTATTAGAAGTAAAACCAAATAGCACAGCGTGAAGTTGATAAAGCTGATGTGATCTACAAGTCTGATATTTCACAGCTTTCCAAAAATAGAAACAAATTGACAGAAGCAGTACATTTTCCAATCACTGCTCATGAACCAAAAATTTTCAATCACTGGTTATTTAAGTTTCACACAGACATGCACTGCATTTCTAGGATATACTCCAGAGATTAACTAACCTTGCCCTGAAAGCAAAGCTAATGCACATGCACAGCAAAATTTACCCATCAGACAGCAACCAATGGATTTAAATCCATGTTAATAGGACCACTGTCAAATATACTTCAGACCTGTCTGCTGAACTTTCTGAGGTGTGTAATAGTGCTGTTCAAGGCTAATAGTTCATCTTTACATCCTGCATGAAAGCAGGAACACGAGGAACAGCCAGTTCCTCTTGTGACACTTTTCAAAATTTAGAGATTTACTTCTGTTCAAGTCAAAATCAAAACTCTGAAAGAATTTTTTAAAGGACTTGCATAAATCTGCTTTCAGATTAAACCTCAAAAAGCATAGCAGACTTGTCTGGATTAGGATGAGGAGCTTTTGTAAGCACACTGAAGGTGAGGTTCATAGTCTGAGGTTTTGAAGATCCAGTCAAGTTTCTGCACTGTCTGATTCAAAGCAGAGTTTTGGAGAAGCAAAAGATTAATTGCAGTTCAGGGCTGGGAGATAAACTACATCTCCAAATCCTAGTGCAGTGTCACAAGTACCACAGCTTCTGGAAAAATGAAAAATAAATAAATATTTTTTCCTCCACCATTCACCTCCACCCAAAAAACATATCCAAAGTTGTTAGAATTTATGAAAATATCCAGCTTCTATAAAAAAAGCATGGTCTTCACCTAGACCCTTCAAAACCTCCAACTAGCCCTATAAAAAAACCCTATAAAATGTATCAGCGCAAAATTGAGTTCATGAAGTTGATCAAGAAAAGTAAGAGTGTGCCAGTGGAGAAGCTGAACTGAAATTTTCATTTTCTTTAGAGATATGCAGGAAAGCTGCTCATTTCAATTTAACAGAAGCCAGAAGAATGAGGAAAAACAACCACCAAAGTGACCATACGATTCATAGATCAAAATTTTGAAAATTCTAGCAAGGCTGAACTTGTAACAGGATCCACAAGCATCCAGTCAGCTTGGGGTCACGAGGAATCTTTCATCAAGTATATTTTTGCATGTTTATTTGTGAACCAGAGGGAATATCTCAGAAGTTTTGGGCAAAGTGTGGTAAGGCATTGCTAGGTAAGAGAAGACAGAATGGGATGGAAGTAATGCAACAAGGTCAAAGCAGCATCTATCGAGCCAGAGAGAACTAAAGCCAATTGCAGATATAATTTGTTTATATGTTAGGAATCAGAAAGGAGAAGCAGACAGATTTTCTGCAGCTCTTTGACCAATGCTTAGCCCCAAAAGATACCAAAATAGTAACCCAACAATACATTCATTTGGCTTACTAAAACCTAACCAGAAATAAACAAATACTGTTTTATTCATATGGTGTATGCTCTAGGGCAGACATTGTCTTAGTTTTAATCCAAAGAAAAATTCTTTTTCTTGAGAATATTATAAAACACTGACTTGATCAGAAATTTGAATTTCTCTTCCATTAGGAAACTCTAACCCATGATCCTTTGTTTCCATCTCAGGGCAGATGTTGCAGTACTTGCAACTTTTACTGAAGATGAAGTTGTCCCCTCCCTCCCTTCAAACCTCAAGGTATCAAAACTAGTGGGAGCTCAAGGCTAAAATGCTTCAATTTTATGTAAGGCCGCCAGGGAGATGGAGCTAATGATGGATCTCTCACAGCCTGGACATTTCCACCAGATTGCTTCCTGTGGCTGCTGCAGCCATAACACCCCATGACACACAGAATACCTGAACACGGAACAAAGCAGAGCCTTATTTTGCACAGAGAGGCCAGAACACTTCAAAGAGGATGGATGTGCCTTTTCACAGTGTACTACAGCATTTCAGGCAGACAGACTTACAAATGGATTCAAAATATTTTCTCAGTGAAAAATCAGTGTTTCAGCCTACCAATATTTTCTTATTGATTATATCAGTTTTGTAGGAACCAAATGCCAGGCACTCAAAGTTACAATCTTTCCCCAATATTATATACTTTCTGCTTTTAATTAACCCAGTGGTTCCAGTTAGTGCATAACACTCTAAGTGCAATATCACAAATCACAGTATGGAAATGCTGACATATTTGAATGCAGTGAGAACTTTACCAGGATTTTATGCACAGTTTGAAAAATCAAATAAAATCCATTCAAAAAAATAAGAAGGGAATAGGCACTATTGGAGATAGGGGTAACGATTCATCTGATTCTGTGTCATTCTTATAATCCTAGCTTTTGAGCTTCTGGGGCCTTATATTGATTTTCTCTGTTCTGTCTCTCCTTTTTTCTTTTAAAGTTATGGAAAGTGAACACATTTAATATAAAACAGATTTTGCTTTATTTTTTCAGGTAAGCCTGTTAAAAGTAGAAAATACTTCATCTACTGCGCACAGAAAAAGCATAACATTAAGCATTTGACATTAAATCTTGGTAGATAAATATCGTCTCTATTTAATTATCTGTTAAAAATCGATAGAAGGGTAGCATCAGCTTTTGAAATCCCCAGCAGCAAAACTCCCACTGATATCAGTGGGTCTAGGATCTCACTCGGAATTTTACCTTTTTTTTTCTTTTTGAACAAGCAGCATCTCTTTGTGCAATAATTGACAGCTGTTAGTGTCATTTTGGCAGATACAAAGCTGCATGGATCTGTGGGAAATTTATGCCTCCTAACATGCCATGCTAAATTTAAACCTGTTGCATAATATGCAGATTAATTGTCATGCATGTAATGCAGCTAAGAATATCTGAAGTTCAAGGAAAGCTAATACACATGCAGACGAAAAAGGAGGGTTTAAATGCATTTTGGGCTTTACCACGTGGAATAAAAAGCACTGATGACTCCCTTTAGCAAAGCTATACCTTCTCACAATCACTTCAGTGAACATACATTTCATTCACTTGAGCCATGTGAATGGTACAAAGCACCACCAGCATTAAAAATAGGAAAACAAGAAAAGACAGACTTGGTTTTTGATTCCATTAAGCTGTCACTTCAGTCCTAGCTCTGGGGGCAGCCTGCTCTAAAGCAGTTCTGAGAAACTCTGAAGCCTGCTTTTTTCTCCAAAATTACAAACTGGAAGACTTATTTCTACAATACCCTTCTGTATTCCATCCTTTTTTTCCCCACACACTACGCATAAGAAACAGACTTCTTTTTCTGTTTGATCTCGAAGACTGAAAAACCTTTCTCGTAATTCACATATTTACTTCTGGTCTGAGCCTGAAAGCAAAAAAGTGCAGCACAGGTAGATATTGCATATATCTACATCTTTTCAGAAAGTTAAATAGCAGCTTAATCTGATATGAATAGTCTAGAGAATTTTTATTATCAATCATTACAAAGAACACATAAATAAGAAGGTTGGATGAAGTTCCATCTCTTTGGTCTTCATTTCTAGTGCATATTCCAAAATGAAAACTTCTAGAAACCTTGACAGATTAGAAAAGAGAATCACTAAAGAACCATTGCCAGTATCTGGGCTTTTTGTTGGTTTGAGGGTTAGGGATTTTTATCACCTAACTGTTCTCACCAAACATTTTCTGGAGTAATTCCCTGAGAATGACATAATCCTTAACCTATAGGCCAATTCTCAAGTGATTGTTCACGTTCCTATTTCATCTTGAACTTGAGCCATCAAAATGCCTTTAATATTAGCAGCCCAGACATGTTCTTAATTCACACAAAAATATTCCAGGCCCCCCATCCAAATACTATGCTTCACACAAACCACTTCCCACTGAATACATACATAAAAATTTAGCCTCCTGATTTTCAGCTTCACAGAAATACGTTTCCTCTTGCTCTGTCAGGCCAGGATATCAACAAGCCTTCTGTACACAATATTTACTCTCACTTTTTGTCAGGTATCCAAGCCTTACTGGAAACAGCACACTGGAAGACAACCCTAGTCTGCACTAATACAAAAGAGCCCCCAGTGACAATGTCAAATAATTTATTGGTATCAAAAGTGTGACACGGTTGGAAAAGGTAGGAGATACAATAAAATTCTTTCTGTGTTCTGAACCATTCCCCATGTTTCAGTGCAGTGTGACGCTGATGCAACGCTATTAAGGCCTCTGATCTTGACAGGATATCAGTTTGGGATTAGTACTCTATTACTCGACTTGTTGGTACAACCTGAATCTGCTTGGATTAAACACAACACGATCACCAAGTAAAACACTCAAGATTACCTTATTTTTAAAGGAAAACCAGAATATGAAAACTTTCAAACAAAAGTTCAGTATTTTAATAGCAGAATACCACACTCACAGCCCCCCGCCCGAGATTAAATATGAATATTTTGAAAAACATGAAAAGGCACATGGAAAAAAGTGATGATTGTTATTTATTGATGCAATTGTTAATTACTTCGAACCAGAGATAAGGTTGACAGGAAAATCTGAAAGAACTAAGTCCACGGCATCATAGGTGGTGATTGGATCAAGATGAAAAATAACTGGAGAAGAGGAAGAATAAGAGACAATTTGAAACATTGTGAATAATTCCAAGCAAGAACTAAGTGCTGAGGGAGAATGCACCTGCAATTATGGTGTTTGTTAAGCATTTTATGAAGGTTTCTAGGCTTTACATCTAGCATACCACTCATTATATCCTTGCCATGATTATATTACTGAACAAGAAGTTCTGACCAAGAGCAATTTCTGCAAGCACACACCTACATGGTCTAGACATGGACAGAGATGGATCCCAAGGAATGAACATCTGTCAGCTGTTTGGGACACAGCTTTGCAGGGGAAGGAGACAAACCAAGGTGTATCAGCCCCTGCGTAACTAATCAGCTGCTAAATGCAACTATGGCCAAGCTCAAAAATAGCTCCACGAGGAAACCTGGTGAAATGGTGACTTTGTCCCATGTAGATAAGCCCTGAGAGAGACCACACAGCTGAAGTCCAGGTGTAGAATACCCACTAAGGCACCAAGAGGGAGTGGCTTAAACTTAACATGACATCTCCAGTGATGCCATGATGATTTTTGCCTTTTCTTTTAAACCCCTTTTTATGCCTTTTGCAGCTTTTGTATTCCTTAGTACTTTTTGCCTACATGATTGGACTTGTTTGTTAAGCTGGGAGACTAAACATCTTGGAAGCTTCGTAGTTAGGGGGTCAGCAAGCCCCAAACCAAGGTCCTCTCTAGAACATGTTCTGTAAACTAGGATAGACCCATGCAGGGGGGGACATTCCTTACGAGGGGGCTTCTCCTGAGCCTCCCATTGGGAAATCTATGATAGATATGCTAATATGCAAGCTCTATAATTGTATAAGCAAATCATTGTGGGGGGCTTTTTCCGTGCATTCTCCGGTGTGCACTATCCAACGTGCATTCCGTGTATCGCTCCGGGGGGGCATTCCTGTGGGGTGCTCCTGCCTGGACCCAAGGATCCTTAAATAAATACCAAGGTAAAATCCCTTTTCCCCCTCTAACCGTGTTTGGCTTTTATTGTAAGCCCAGGAAAAGGTATCACCAGGAAGGCTGCAGAGGTAATGAATATACCTCCTATGTTTTTTGTAAGAATAGGGATCGCAGAAGCCTCCTGAACAGAAACATAATCCACTCTTTGCCTTTTGGAACATATTCCAGTTCTTATTCTCAAGACCTGGAACAATTCAGCATTCCACTTATTCTCTGCTAATGTTGTACTTCACTAACTCCCTTTGCTTTGCCCAAGATGTTTGACTTTTGGTGGTCTTCGGTGTGTCTGACTCAGCTTTTAAAAGGGTCAGTCAAGAAAACTTCCCTTTCAACAAGTCCCTTGTTAAAACACACCTTCCAGAAGATGACGAAAACTCTTCTGAATCACATAAAACAAGTGTTTATGAAAACGACAAACATGCAGCAAAATAGTGGAAACATGACAAACATGAGTTTTTCTTCAGTGCCTGCCTACTATTGCATTTTCTCTAAGTAGCAGCCCAGCTATCACAAAACACAGAAGCATTTTAAGAGAAAAATGTATCAAAGACAAAAATCCATAATAAACAAAGAGCTGTTCAAAAGAATTTAATTTTTTTTTCATATACTACTGTTAGGATGCCTATTTAATCATTACTTTTTTCAGTTCTCCACATTTTGGTCTAAATCTCCTTCACTCTCTTTATTTCCCTGGCCTCTTGAATCAGAACAGACAAGTTAATGCTGTCTACTTCATCAAATAAGTATTCCTGACTTGTATAGCTGGCAAATAATTTATTTAACCGCTTACTAATAAGCAAAGAGAAGAGAATCTATCACTAAAATAATCTTGGAAGCCTCCATCTGTTATAGATAGTGTGTTTCTGTTCAAACAAATGCTGGGAATGAACAATTTATTTTTCTGTTTACTTGCTAACCCAAACCCTGCATATTTCATAATGATGGAAAAGCCTACAGATGAGTAACTAACCCCAGAGACTCAACAGAACATGTATTTCCAAGCTGTCTATAACTGTAGAGCCAAAGCACCAGCAAAAAACCACAAATATCCTAAGGTGCTCTTGTGAGGAGCAGCCAGTATTTTAGATTTCATTCTAACCCATCCTGTGAGAATACAGAAAAGTTGAGGGTCCCACTGACATTTTATTTGAGTTGGAGAATCAACCACTTTGAAAAGAGTCAATAGCACAGTTAGGGTCAACATTACCTCATTTTCTGAATGCCTTCATTCTCAGTCCATTTGTTTAGATTTTGGGAAAAGGAATCCATGTTCAGCACCTAACACAGTGGTCCTGACCTTCTGGGTCCTTTGGCACTACCCTGAATTGAGTTACTCTCTTAACAAAGTGCAGAAACTAACACAAGTACTAATACTTTCCTTAGATGGGGTCTACCTGATGAGACTAACAGGTAGGGCTAAGACCAGTTCTTCTCATATTTTATCAGGATATATGGAAATTGTAAACAACATAAAGCTGTTGCATTATTGTAATCGCGCTGATTTACCTGTACAATGAAGTCAGTCCTCTCTTAGCAAGAGCTTGCTCATCTCACTGATTAGATCTGCCATTTTTTATAAACAGTTACAGAACCCATCAACCATCTGGTGATCTTCAGCCAAAGGCTAGGACATAAGCTGGGGTCTGCCACCAATGCAGGATGTACATCCAGCATATCAGGGAGAGCAGGGGACTGGCATGGAGACACACAGATAACTCATACCACACAGGGTAAGCCCAGGGGCTGGATCTGAGCTTAAACAGCAAAGGCTTCTGTGCAGCGGGCAGAGAAGTGGGTGGAGGTCCCAGCTGAGGGCCCTTAGGGCAATCACAGGTGCCCACAGAGTCCTGGCACACAGGTAAGAATATGCATAGATGTGCAAAGGGTTGGTTAGTGTTTAGAGTCAATAAAAGGACATCATTGTGTCCTGGATGCATTGCTTCTTGCATTAGCTTAGAGGAGATTGGTTTGGGTTATGTGCTCCATAAATCACTGAGAAAAACCCCACTTTGCTCTCTCAGCTGATTGAAATTTTTTTTCTCTGAGAAATGCAAGTCACTGTGCAAGCACACCTACAGCAACAGGCAGGTTTCTTAGAGTACTGGAACTCTTGAGCAGACTGACAGTCTTATTCCTTCTGAAGGCAATAGCAGTTTTGTAATTTAGGAAAGGCAGGGTTTGAGCAAGAAAGTGAAGAAAGAATCCGAAATCTTTCTGAAGTTGACCTCTCTAACATTCCTGGAGTTCACTGGTTGTTCAAAAAGGACCATCTTAGATAACTGTGAGTCAGCCTGGGGATATTCATAGAATCATAGAATGATTTATGTTGGAAAAGACCTCTAAGATCTTCCAGTCCAACTGTTAACCCAGCACTGCCAAATCCACAACTAAACCGTGTCCCCAGGTGCCACATCCACATATCTTTTAAATTCCTCCAGGAATGGTGACTCTACCACTTCCCTGAGCAGCCTGTTCCAATGCTTGACAACTCTTTCCATGAAAAATATTTCTACTATCCAATCTAGACCTCCCCTGGGGCAACTTGAGGCCATTTCTTACTTGTTACTTGGGAGAAGAGACTGACCTCCACCTTGCTACAGCCCCCTGTCACACAGTTGTAGAGAGTGATAAGGTCTCCCCTGAGCCTCCTTTTCTCCAGGATAAACAACCCCCGTTCCCTCAGATGTTCCTCATAGGACTTGTGCTCCAGACCCTTCCCCAGCTCTGTTGCCCTTCTCTGGACACACTTCAGCCTCTCAATGTCTTTCTTGCAGTGAGGGGCCCAAAACTGAACACAGGATTTGAGGTGTGGCCTCACCAGTGCTGAGCACAGGGGGACAATCACTGCCCTGGTCCTGCTGGCCACACCATTGCTGATACAGGCCAGGATGCCATTGGCCTTCTTGGCCACCTGGGCACACACTGGCTCATGTTCAGCTGCTGTCAACCAGCATCCCCAGGTCCTTTTCTGCCAGGCAGATTTCCAGCCACTCTGCCCCAAGCCTGCAGCACTGCTCAGGTTGTTGTGACTCAAGTGCAGGACCTAGCATTTGGCCTTGTACTACGGCCTCAGCCAAAAGCAGCTCCTACAGGCAGGGGTCAGTCCTCTCAGAGCCTCTCCTCTCAGCAGGATCGGGCAGCCCCCACTACACCAGCTCTGAGCCAGCCCTGAGCCCCAAGCCCCACAGCCAGGAGGCAGCTGCTCTTGGGGCCTGGCACCTGCACTAAAGAAACCGTGGAAGTACCTCCCTCTGCCAGACAAATTCTGGAATTCAATCTCGAATACCTAAAATATCTTCAGAACCAAATCCCTGAAACTTTTTAGGTATATTTTACCTGGTCCATTACAAAGAAGCACAAGGAAGAAGCAATGACTGCCTTTACGTCTGGATTTTTAAAAATCTTTTCTTCTCTTTCTTATTTCCTCTAAACAAGTACTATGCAATAAATGTTATCATTTGCCTATGAATTCCATTCAGAAATTTCTTTTGAAGCAGTTCCCAGGAGAGTCTTCCTTCCTTTTAGTCCTGTAGGCCACTCCACCCAGAAGGAAGGTGCCAAGAGATGGAGCCAGAGGAGGAAAGGAACAAGAGCCAAACAATGTCTGAGTCATATTCAATATCCAGTGAAGTAGGGGGATTCTGAAGCTGGCTCAATTAATTTGCAATTTATAATGGGAAATAAGTAGTCCTAAAACACTTATGAAGAAGGTCCAAAACAAGGAGAGTGAGTCACAGCAAATATTGAGTTATCCCCAACATACTTCTATTTTCAAATGGTGTGATTCCTTCAGGGCTAGAGTCAACAGCAACAGGGACCTCTCCTGCCCTCTCTGCATCAGCAGAGACATCCACACAATAAAGCATAATTAAACAATTTCTTTTTCTTTAATCTCACGTTTCCTTCCTTTCAGCAAGTGTACGGGTATGCTGCTTAGGAAACACAGAATAATTTCACCTCTTCACTGCTCTGCCTGTGCTTCTAATAGTGTAACATCAGGGCTTTAAAGAGCTGCTGACCCCTTCAAAGTCTGTGCCCTTCAGTGAGTCAGTGCAAACTCGAGTTTGATTCACACGGAGGAACTCAGATTAACGTTATGAAGGAAAAACGAAGGCGGGATGAGATGCGTTTAGTCTTCCTTCCTTGCCCTGCTCAGTTCCTTTTTAAGCAGCGGCTCGGTGCCGGTTTGAAAAGGAAAGCAATGACTCTGAGCCATCTGGTCTGGTGGGAGGTGTCCCTGGTCATTGCAGTCATCGGACAAGATGACCTTTAAAGGTCCCTTCCAAGCCAGGCCATTCCATGCCTCCCGGGGTGCCCCAGCGCTGCCGCGGCGCCGGAGCTGCGGGATAACTGGGATTCTGCTGCCACCGTGTGGTCAGCCCGGCCCGCCCGCAGCTTCTCCGCGCGGGGAAAAGGGAACCTCTTCTGAGGCGGAGAGAGAAGAGCTCTTCCTGCAAAACTGCTGCTCACATCGACGTGCCCTCGGCCAAGCTTCACCCTAAGGCTGACCAGCCAAGCCCAAGCGAGTTTGATGCACATTTGGAGAGCAGGAGTGGCTGCTCTCAGCAGATGGAGGCTCTCCAGTTTTACCCAGTTTCAGGAGATACTCTTCTGTGGTTTCTGATGGCCCTGCACTGGTCCTCCAGCGTCACCCATTACAGATGGACAAACAGTAGTGCTCAGGGCAGAAATAGTTAGTTTGCAAAGCAGCAAAGGTCTATTGAATTTCCTCCCATAATATTGACAGATGATGATGGTTTAAAATGTTTAATAGTCAAATTGTTCTGACACAATCTCTTGGCCTCTAAGGGTCACAGACACAAACAGCCTGCTAAGTCCATTTCCTCATGAGCATTTACTAATGGTGGAAATACCTCTGGAGCTTGTTACACTGAGTATGGCCAGAGGATCAAGCACACACTCTTTAACCAGGGCATTTTTAAGGTTTCCTCTGGAGGCCTACTGGAGCTGAGTGGGAGAGATTTTAAAGTTCTTCCCAGAAATCCTAAAGCACACCTCTTCCTAAAGCAATCCTATAGCATCCATCATGAGGTACAGAACGATTGGTGCAGGAATCTGTAACATTCCAGGACAGACCAGCATGCTGGCAAATGAACCTGGCTATCAGCCAGTAAACCCTGGCTCACAGTGTGTGAACCGCAATATTTCCTTTTTAATCTGTTTCTAAAGAAGACAGTGTTGTTCCAGACCAGGAATAGATCTTTCAGCACAGAAATGAGGATGTCCCAGTGATCTGGTGACCAGGTATAAGTTCTTTCTAGCATCCCTGTAAAATTAGTGGATCTAAATAGTAAATACAGCTAAGGTTTTCAGTAAGCATGATTATTTCAGGCAAGGTGACCCTTGGGAGTGAGATCTTTTGTGTCAGTCCATTTCCTGGCAGAAAGGAATTCACATTCCAAACACAACCATCACAACCAATCATTGCCAGTCAGAGGAGAAACAAAGACTAATTAATTGAATAAAGGCCAAATTATTCGCTCCCATTATAAGCATGACATTGGCAAGAATCCCCAACGCATCCAGCGGTAACTTCACCTAGTCTGTTGGATATTGCAGTTGCCTCTAGGGGAGCATGTTCTATTATTTTCAAGGGCTTCAGCAATTGTTATTCTGAACACTCTCTTCCACACACATTTCAGCTACCTAAGACAGAACAAAGGTGTCCTCTACCCGCTTTCCACCTTATATTGCTGAATTACAAAGAGAATGTCTCTGAAGAAGATGTGAATAGAGAAATTACTACTTCTGGACTTCGTTGCTCTGTTAGACACCCTGCACAATTTCTTAGCAGTCTCAGGAATCTGCTTTTCTTGGAACTTCTAGCTATCTTTTTTTTTTTTTAATTCTAAATTTATCTGACTCCTTCTCTCCATGTTATTGAAGAAATTCAGTGAGAGCTAGTTCTATAAATTCCACCCCCACATAGTCTGCTAAGAAGGGCATGTGCAATGAGTAATTTGCCTACATTAATGTGAAAAAATGCACTGACAAAAACTGCCTTGCATCCACGACAAAGGTTATTATTCCCTTTTTTTTCCAAAAAAGGGAAACAGAGGCAACTCCCTTATGTTCTGATACAAAGAGTGAAAATCAGTAATATCACTCATCTAGCACTTAAATTAAAGGTATGCTTAAGACTTTTCTATGGTATAGAATATATATAATAGGTATGCTGTATAGAATATATATAATAGGTATGCTATTCTTTTCTAAACCAAAGGATGACTTACAGGATGTAGATCAGACTCAGTTTTACCCCCTTATGCACAGCTCTGGCCTTCACTTTCTATCTAAAAGAGAAGTCATTCTGTCCATTGATGTTTCAATAGACAAAGCTGAGACAAGCCTATCATTGGAGTGAGTTAATTGATGTAAGTATCTAAGTAATTTTTAATGTGTAAGCAATGGATAGCTAAGGGGAAATGTTGGTACAAGCCTGGCTCCCGAAACTCCTTTTGGTGCATTGCTGCCAGCAGCATTTCTGTTTATCCACTCTGGGCTCGTTGCAGATTGGGTTTTGTTAGATCAGGACCAACAAAGTGCAACCTCAGTTTTACTGTCCTGGCCTCCTGCACACATCCAAAGGCTTCAGGATGTTCACCAAGTGTGGAGAATTTGGCTGGTCACAAGAGAAACAATTCTGGAGGTGGCTGAACCTTCTGGTTCTGCTATCCAAATGATATTCAGTTTTCTCAAGAACCAAGAGTATTGCCACATCTGATTTAAGAAATTCCCTGAGCATTCCCAGGTGATTAAAAAAAAATTCACATTAAATACAGATGGATGATATCAAGCTACATGTAAGCCTCCCTAGGCCAGACACCATTCTTGGAAAAAAAATTCCTCAGGAAAAAATAAGAAATTATAATACTTCTATAAAAATAATTAAATTGCAGATAGAAATACTGTTTTCTGACACTCTTTCAGAACTTATTGTATACAAATATTCCACATCAAGCCAAATGTTAGAAATCCATCGTCCTCTTTGTATCTTTCCTTCCTTCCTTCCTTCCTTCCTTCCTTCCTTCCTTCCTTCCTTCCTTCCTTCCTTCCTTCCCTCTTCCATCAAACTCAAAACATGATGAGAATTGACTCTTAAATGAATTCCTAAAATATATTTTATTTCTTGTTTCAGCCCAGAGACTGCTTGATGGCATTCTGAACTCCAGGAAACAGTCCATTACACATGAAACAACTGACCGCTGCTTACAGCAATAAAATTTAACACCAAAATCCTGAGAGTGACAAAAAGAGGAAACTACAAAATTATACTAACTATCACATGGATGTCCAGCTATTTAGCATCTGATCTGCTTTATAGCACTCTAGGAGAACTACAAGACCCACATTAAAAAATATTCATCTCTTTTTCGATTATAGTTCCTTGTTTGCATTCCTTCTGCTGTTCATGAGCATAGGTCTTTTTTCAATCCTTTTTATTGCTATTTTATTTCACTTCATTCCTATTATATTTTGTCAGAGACCTTGGGCTGCAATAGCCTGTATGCTACCAGTTTGATATACCTGTATATTAGCTGTCATACTAAAATTATTGTGCCTCCTACACAGAGGTACTGGCTATAAGCAATTGATATTGGCATATTTCTTTACAGTTCAATAACTGCAGGTAGGAAATTGGCTTTCTACCAAGTTAAAATTAATCATCATTGTTACAAAATTTGGAGTGGTGTCTACTGCCCAAGCAGAAACTATTGCACATTTTGCTTACGTTATAAAACTGCCTTCATCATAGTTTTTTTCATTACTGTTGCTAGCTTTAGAAAACAAACAGGAGCCCATATTAAAAAGTAAAAAAAAAAACTAAAAGGAACTAAAGGTATATTCCTAAAACTATGATAGATACAGAATTATTATTACAAATCTAAGATGATTAAACTTAAAAGCCAGTATGATATTGCTGGAAATATCCAGAAGGAAGAAATATTTTCACTATGGTCTTAGCTGTGATAAATGTTAATTCTAACTTCAGTTTCCTATGTTGTGAAAGCTAGCTAGTGAGTATGGGCCAACATTGCTACAGAAGCCAAATCTTGAAGGTAGTAACTCTCCCCACATCATGAGAGATAGCGAAGTTTGACTGTGTCCAGGTGATCAGCAGAAGCCCTGTGAGACTTGCCCAAACTCACAGTGCTACTTAAAGCTCAAATGTCATTTTGTTCCAGGTGAAATGTGATTTACATACTGAAAACGAAGGAAGATAAGAATAGTTATAAATTAAGTTGCACAGCCAGCCTCTGACAGAAAAATGGTGTACTCTAGGTATTTCGAGTACCATGCAAGAACGTTCATCCATGTTTACTGCTACAGAAGAAGCTGAAGTGGTGTATTTTCACAAACCATTGCCCAAAGACAATCAGGGAAATTCAGAGAGATTAGGATTTTTACATGCCCTTAAAAGCACTAATAATTTTCATTGTGCAGTATACTCCCCTGTATCAGCTGAATTTGAAACACTGTGCTTCTCTTCAGAATGTGCACTTCTATAAAGCAAGGTTTATACATTCCAAAGAATGGAATTATTTCAACATTTGGGATGTTTATTGCTTTAAGGTGATACTTACCTCCATGATTCAAACTGAAAAGCTATCGCAAAAGTTGTTTTTCTTTTTCTTTTTCAGAAAGCAAAAGCTAGTGGTTATGTACTATTTACATACATTAGGAAAGGATGCAAGAGAGTGAAGATTGAAAAAGAAAGGGAGGAGAGAAAAAGTAATCAATTCATTATACATTCTTTTCATTCTCTGATACAGCAACATCTACTTTCCGCTTCAGAATAGGAGGAACATTTGCCAGTCTGAATCCTACAGTGTGGGGGGGAAAAGAGTATTTAAAACTTTTTCTCAGAAATTGTCCAAGGTAGCAATGCTCCATATAGTCCTCAAAAACTAGTAAAATGCCTCCTCTCCCTATTATACTCTAATAGAAGACCAGCATATAGCTGAAAATATAAATATATTTAATTTTTTTTCTGACATCAACAATCACTGTAAAGCTTTACTAAGTAAAAAAGTATATGTTAAACAACAGAGAGCAAAATTAATCCTTTTGCAAACTTACACCACTTGTTTTCCACACTACCTGAAAAGCCATTCAGCTCTGAGATGCTGCCCTGCTTTGCTTTCCAAAAATCCACCTCCTAGAACACTTCCAACCACATTTTAAAATCAATAGAGCTTCTCATGTTTCTTATCACAGAGACTTTTCTCTTTATTTCAAAAAACGTACTCCACCATTCACCTGTCCTTAAAGTCTGCTTTTGAATTCATTAAAACACAAAACGAAAGACAAATTAGGCCATGGAGAACTGGGAGTGAACCTCCCAGATGCTTTTGTACCAACTGTTTTCTCATGCCCCATCTGGTCACAAAACTCAAAAGGCTGGCCTCACAAAGATACCACCCCAAACACTCTGACAGCACCAAGGGACTTGGCACAGATCCCTAGCATGGATGGCTCTGGCTGCCGGGCATGGTGGGAAGGGTGACGGGACAAGGCTGATCCTCAGCCACCCAAGGTTTTGTAGCACACATTTCCCACTCATGGCTTGAGAAATCATGAAATATGATACAAAGTATATTCAGAGTGTCCAGGCTAGAGAAAGGCAAACTACCATCAGCTGGTAAGCAGGAAATCATGCTGACTTGCATCTAAAGATAGTTTTTGTGTTAGTTAGCTTTTTGCTCAAAAGGATGCCATAGATGCCTTGAAATAACTATGGTTTAGTATATACCTACTGTCGATATCTATTATCATATTTGAAAACTCTGAATCCCATTTATACAGAAAATAAAAGCTTTTGCTCAGGGCTTCTTTCAAGCTTTAACTGTATTTAATTTGAAATAATTTAGGAACTAGCAAGACATTATTTTATGAATTCTTTCATTAGCCAAAAATACGCTGTACACCAAAGTAAAAAACTTCTTCACACTGAGCTAAAGTGATCTGCAGTAAACTAACATGAGGAATATTTTCTCTCTACACTTGCAGAACAAGCTACAGAAGTCTGAAATGAAATGAGGTTCATAATTTTAAGAAACTGCTTCTGGAGGCAGACAGTAATTAGCCCCAACCAGTGGCTTGACCTCTGTGAGATTTCAGCAAGCATATGCTGTTTACATTTTTTATAACACATATTTTTATTAGGTTCCTTTAAGTAAATGAGTTCAGGTAAGTTACCATAATTCCAATTTTTGTTTCAAATGCATTTATTTCTAAAAACATTAGATTTAGTTAAAATCTTTGATTCAAATCTAAACAATATTTTAACCAGCTGGAAAGTAAAAGGTTGGCAGAAGACCCAGTGGTCCTGATGGACCAGCTGCCTTTGCAGTAAGAAGAGCAAAAGCATTGTGGGCTGCATCAGGAAGAGCAGCAGCAGCAGCAGCTCATGGAAGATGATCCTTCCCCCCACACATCAGAGACATATCTGCAGAGCTGGGTTCAGTCCTAGGCTCCCCAGTACATGACAAATGTTCATACTGGAATAAGTCCAGTGAAGAGCCACAAGGATGATAAAGGACCTGGGGCATCTAACATGGGAGGAGAGGATGAGGGAGCCAGCCTAGACGAGACAAGGTTCCTGTGAGGTCTTACCAACATGTATGAATACCTGAGGAGGGAATGAAGAAGAGGGAGCCAGACTCTTCTCAGTAGTGTCCACTGAAAGAATAAGAGGCAACAGGCACAAATTTAAATACAGGAAATTCCATTTAAATGTGAGAAACTTCTTAGAGTGAGAGTGACCAACCAAGCACTGGCGCAGGTTGCCCAGAGAGGCTGTGGAGCCTCCATCCCCGGAGATACTAAAAACCCAGCAGGACATGGCCTTGAGCAACCTGCTCTAACTGGCCCTGCTTGGAGCAGTGGGGCTGGACTAGGCAATCTCCAGAGGTGCCTTCCAGCATCAGCCACTCTCTCATCCTGCCTGGAGCATTTGGCTCTCACAAGTGCGTTGCACCACTTGAGAAGTTGGCTTCAAAATAAACATTCTACCAGCATCTCCAGGTTTTGTTTATCAGATGGTAAGTAACTCCAGACCTGTAAGTCTAAATATGAAGCTTTTTGAATCCAGACTCTGGATGCTTATCTCTCTCGATTATTGAAGATGAAAAGAGCACTTTAAGGGGAAGCATTGTTTTAATACATTGGCGAATTTGCCCACTTAGTAGTTTAGCAACACAGATCTATTTTCCTTTTATGTTTGCAGCTACCATAATAAAGCAGTAATTAGCAATAAGTAGTCCCTGATCAGCTGAGTGGGGTATGTGATAAAAATAGATGATTCCAAGAAAGTACATAAAAGTGAAAACTTTATAAACAAAATTCAAATAGACAGGGGTTAAACTTGGGCTCTGTTAATTTTTTTTTTTAAATCTGGACTCCCTACAGGGTACACTACTACTGCATCTAGGTATCTTAAAATGATCCATAATCAAAACACCCAAAATAATTATTGTCACAAGGCTTTCATGGTTTAAAGGTTACCTGCACCAGATGATTAAATTGCAGTGGGCTGAAGAGAGGAGAAATAACTTTTAATCATTTCAATTTCTGATTTATTTTTCTCTGTGACAGTATCATCTATCTTTTCATGGTTGGCACACTACATCCAATACTCCTGGGGCCACGATCTCTGCTGTCAGAGGGAAGAGGAAGCACCTCTGTCACAGTATTAATTACAGGTCTGCAGCTATGTAACAAGACTAGGTGAGTTTAGTTAGACTGTTCTTCCAGTCCACAATAATGCAGCACTATCTAGTCTTCCCTTATTCTGCCTGGAATCACAACTACCTGAAAAAATTCCATCTCCCGAAGAAGCTTGCTGGATGATTGCCTCCACATTCACCGCCCTCCTGCTAGCTCTCTCCTGGAGTCTGAATTCTTTAAATCAATTTCTTTTTGCATATAATTTGCAGAGGGTAGTGTTGAATTTTATATTCCACCTTTTATATTGCATGCAATCCAGATCCTCATTCGTTGTACTGCCACTGTTAATTAACATAAGGTAAGAGATTTGTTGGTATTTTCCCTGACAGCAAACTCCCATAGTCTCTCCTGCTTGTATGCTTTCACATTTTGCCTTTGGTAATATATCATTTTACTTTCAGGCGTACTATTCATTAATCTGTTCTGGGCTGCATTGTTCTGTATGAACTCAGCTTCTGAAATAGTCTTAATCATTCTCCAACTGCATTTTTCACATCAGCCTCTTTAACTGTCTATTCAGTAAAGACAGCAAATGCAAAAATTATGCTGTTCAATATCAGCATTCAGACCATTTGTGTAAATAATGAGGTTTTAGGGTACAGCTCAGCCTCATGATAGCCCATCAGTAAGCTCATTCCAGAATGAAATTTACTTACAAGTGCAGCTACTTTTTATGTCATTTATTTTAAATCTAGTGAGTTACTTTGCTTCCACTTACACAGGTCAAAGGCTAAGACTGACAATTTCAAAAAGAACACTGGTGAAAAGTCTTTTAATGAACTAACCCATCAATGGGAATTTCAAACTTCACTCACATCTGCACTATCGATCAAGCTGCTATTTGGCTAAGATGTTTCTGCTGCCAGAAGGAATAGACTAAGTCCTTTATTTTTTCTTTGCAAAACTACACCCTCATCAATATGTTAGCTTTAGGTATAGTGTTCCTGTTCTCTCAGATTTATTTCTTGAAGACAATTTTTTTCCTAAAAGAGGCCTTTTTTTTTGTTTGACAAATTTGTTTGACAAATTTTGCTAGTTCTACTTTTCCATTTTGGAAGAAAAACCAGATACTTCCCAAGATACTTATTCCTTTCTGTATAACTATTTTTCAAATCTTCAGTGCCATACTTGAATACCCATCTTACTATGCTTGTACAAAATTTCAGAATAAAACAGGTCATGACCTACTAATTCTATCCCTGTGGCACATGGAAGATGCACAGGTCATGCTGTATGCATCTTCACTGTTAGCCCATGGCTAACGAGGAAACACAACAAATGGAAATGAATAAAGATGAAAAGAAAATGAACCTGTGGCCGACATGAATGTCTATATTATTGTCCCCTGAATATCACCTGTGTGGAAGAATGTACATAAATCTATGATATTTGAGACAACTTACCATGAGGAAAAAGGCAGAATTCTACATGGAGTAGGTAACAAAGGGGAGCTCAGTCATGAACCATGTATCACCATGCAGTTAATTCATCAAGTGTGGAGTTGTAGCTTGTTAGCCAGCCTCTCTTTTGTATAAATGCTTCCAAACAATTTGTCACATGCATAGACAAATTTATTCTAACATAGTTTGACCATGTTTCCTGCTCTAGTCAAGAACAAAAGCTTCTTCACTACACAAAGAACAGATCTTTTATTTATTTTTATTAAAATGAGTAAAAGAAGTTCCCTCTTTCTGAAAGAATTACTGGTGTAAATGTTAGGCTGAATAAAGTTCTTATGCATCAAATGAGCAACTCTCAGAGCTGAGAAAAGATTACAGTACACAGCAGGGATAGAAGTACAGAAAATCATCGTTGGTGCCATTTTTTCACAACATTCACAGTGTAAGTTAAACACTTGCAAAGCACAAAGTTGCATTAGTGCCACCAAAGCCAAATGAATTTGTGAGTGCTATACGCCGTTTATCAGTTTTCCACTCCTGAGCCATCAATGGAACATAATTGAGATCAAACTCTGCCTCTGTTTTCTCTAAGTTTAGAGTAGGTGGCAAAATTCCATGGTAGCAGGACAGTGCAGTAAAAGCTGCTTCAATAGCTCCTGCAGCCCCCAAGAGATGTCCCGTTGCTCCTTTTGTTGAGGAAACTGCAATATTACGTGAGTGATCTTTAAAAAGTCTCTTGATTGCTTGATTCTCAGCAGCATCTCCTAGAGGTGTAGAAGTTGCATGTGCATTGACATATGTTACATCTTCAGGCTTGATCCCAGAATCTTTTATTGCTGCAGACATGCACCTAAGGAAAGAAAGACAAGAGAATGCTGATTTGCTCAATATATTTTTATCAAATGTACAAACCAAAAGAAAAAGTATAGGTTGTTTTAAAATGTTTAGTGTGAAAATCTGCTCAAGCAGGGATGTAAATGACAAGAGGTTAACTCATCTAACTAAGCACATTAGCATCTACATTAGGTACCAGAGGAAAACAAAAGTGAGGCCCACTGTAAAATCAGACTTGCTCTCAAAAATTCCACAACTAGGAAAAATACAAAGAAGAAGAAAAGAAGATACGACAATCTCTATGGACTACATTAATGTGTCAAACACCCTTTTCAATGTAAAATTTGAAAACATTTGAGAGAGAAATAGCGACTGATATTATTACAAAAATTTAGATATACTCTCCCCAACAAAAATACTGAGAAATGAAAGAAAACATCTGCAGTCATTCTCCACGTGAGCTTCTTCTGCATGCTTTCCAGAGACTAGAAAATGTCAAGGAGACAGCACAAATTCCTATATTTCATTTTATAATGAAATTTACTGAAAGTCACACTCTTTTACCCTGACATGGTATGTTTCGTTTGACTCCTGATGACTTGTGCACTGTGACTGCATCTATAAAACATGCTTTTTTATGAAAACCATGGAAGGATCAACACAGTTCCATACTGCGATTTTCTCATAGATTTCCCTCAAAGAAGGAGACGAATCAGACAGCTCTCCTTGCACATAACAACTTAACAAAGCACCTCTGAGCAAAAGACCACTGACTCTTTTGAAATTTATGAAAAATAAGGAAATAAAAGGAAGCTCAGAAAAAGACAGTACAGGCTTCTGGACAAATTTAAATGTCTCTACTACGGCCTTCTACTCTTAGAAGCATCCAGCTTAGAATGGAGACCACTGACACTCACTGCCACTAGATAAAGAGCCAATATTCAGGCAAAAGAGATTACTGATAACGATGAGATACATTAATTTAGTTAAATACATTATCTGCAATGAACATATTCACTTAAGAAGATACCAGATTACTTGTGTAGGACACTCTTTATATCCACACTTCTGAGTCTGGCTTTGCGCCTCCTTTCCTGCTGGTTTATTCCAACATATGTATTAGCCTCCAACAGAAGTAGTTATTAGAAGATGACAAAAAATATATTCCTCTGATTTTTTTTGGTGTGGCAAATAAAATTCCTACAGAAAAGTAAGATAAGCACATATATTCCAGATTTAATCCATATACCATTGCAGTAACAAAATACTGGCTTGAAGACAGTATTAAAATGTATTATCTCATCTCAAGGGTGGAAAAGCTCAACATTTTGGAGATACCCAGATTAACTTTCAACTCTTCCTACTGTGAATTTAATTTATATGCTACTGCAATCATAAAATACACAAAAATTCTATTACAATATATTGCCATATCATCTCAAGGGTAAACAAGTCTGAAAATATGAGATAAGACACTCCTGATTACTCATCTCACATCTAAGTCTGCAGAACAATTAAATATGAATCAAAGAGCATCGATGGAAACACGGTATATTTACACTTCTAGAAAAATCTGTTAACCTTATAAAGATGCAAACACAGCTTTACAATACCATGCAGAAGTTTGATCTATTTGTGCAGTGATGTATTGAATTTTGGTACTAAATATTCACATATATTCAGAATAAGGCAAACTAAATCTTTACTAAAGATTCCAATGCCAGCAATAGTACTCAGCCTACACAAAGCTCACCAACTTACACACGTAATTTAGCTGACAATTTAATTAGGTCAATGATAATGATTAGATAAGTATTGTCTACTTGTGAACTGGTTTTGATGAGATAAACAGTGATGAAGCTTTCCCACCTCCCTAAACAGTACTAAAGTGTATTTCTGCTATGCCACTCCACCAACACTCTTAGTTGCATCGGAATTAAGTATTGAATATTCTAACCAACTACATCCTCTGAGTGCTCTACAGCTTTCATCACCTGAGATTCCCTGCAACAAATAACATGGTTTTGCAGGGGGGGGTCTATCTTCTTGATGGACAAAGGGTGAAGGAGAACCTGAAAAGATTCTATCTCACCACAAACATCTTAAAAAGAGGTTTCATCAAGACTTATTTATGTGAACAGCTGTATGCACCAAAGTGTTTTCACATAGAGAAAGTTTTCATAACTCTATGGAAAAAGGCTCACTCTATCAAGAAATGGCCTTCAACTTACTACTAAAAAAAGAGAATCGAGGCACAATGTTACCAGAAGCTCTTTCATTTTTCAAATTTTCAAGCTTTTGGAATATTAATTCAAGATTGAACCGTCTTTCTCTATGAAAAATATACAATGACAGAAACAAACACATCCACTATAACTAACATATGAAGTAGCCATTATAATCAACATAGTGCTCTTACCTGAATGCACCATCTCCCTCTGGGTTAGGTGCTGTTATGTGGCAAGCATCACCGGACAGTCCATAACCTAAAACTTCTGCATAGATCCTAGCACCTCTTTGTACAGCATGTCCATACTCTTCCAAGATCAGCACAGCAGCACCCTCTCCCATTACAAACCCCTCCCTCTGCGAATCAAATGGTCGACAGGCTGCTTTAGGGCTCGAGTTAAAACTCGTGCTGAGGGCCCGGGCTCTTGCAAATCCAGCCAAAGACAAAGGACTAATGCAAGCCTCAGTCCCTCCAGCCAGCATGACATCAGCATCACCAGCAGCAATAAATCTAAAGGAGTCTCCAACTGCATGTGCGCCTGTGGTACAAGCGGTCGACACAGCGTGATTTGGCCCTTTCAGTTGGTATTTAATGCTGATATGGCCTGCTGCCATATTGACTAAAATCTTTGGGACAAAAAATGGGCTGACCTTATTGTAACCCTTCGTTTTAAATAAGGCAGCTGTGTCAGAAATTTCTTCCAGTGGAACCATTCCCATCCCAATTGCCACACCGGCAGTTAAGCGATCCTGTTCAGACTGGGGAGACCAGCCGGAGTCCTTCATTGCGAGCTCTGCTGCACCAATGGCCATCACAGTGGCAGAACTCATGGATTTGATCTCTGACTTTGACACAAAGCTTTCTTCACTGAACTCACCCTCCTTGCTTCCCCTTGGCACACAAGCAGCCACTCTACATGGGATGCCTGCATATTCTGCCCCATCTAGTGATGTAATCCCACTGCCTCCTTCCAGAAGGTGCTTCCACACAAACTGAGTCCCCACACCAAGAGGGGACACTAAGCCAATACCTGTAACAACTACTTTCCTTCGACATGCAGGCAGTGACTTGCTGAAAGCCCTTCTGTGGTTTTGTAAATGTAGATTTAAATTCAGACTCCGGAGATGAAGATTTGCAATCTTTAACAGATCCTGTGAGCACTGGGAGAACATGGTGGCAATAATCAAGCACGTTCCTGTAACTGGAGCGGGGTGGAACAGGTGGGGAAAGACAAACACAACAATGAAGCAGACAATGTGGAAAAAATTCCAAGAACATTAAATTAATAATCTGCTTTTTACATGACAGCCTATTTTCAACCCTGAAGAAAGGGATACCATTTCCATGTCTGTAATGAGGAATTCTATGATTTATAGCAGATAATGGCATGGAAACATATTCTCTTTGGGAATGCCTTTAGTGGGCTCTTCTAGATTAAGCTGCTGATGAATATGACTTTGCATCACTGTGGACTGTGAAGCACTCTCTGGTTTTTCTGCAAAATTTCCCTTGGAGCTTTAACCACCAGCTGGCTGGAGGTAGAAACAATGAGCATTAACAGCTTCATTCTTCTAAGGGAAAAAGTGTGTGATCACCTGAAAGTGTATGTCCTACCATTACGAAGTTGAGGATATTGTCATCCCAACCTCCATGTCAGGCAGAATGGTCTAGAAACCTCAAACAGGAGTCAATAAACTCATCCTGGTTCTGCTACCAATGTAATTACACAACTTGGACAAGACTCCTTATCTTTTCACCTCCACCTACTCTTTATCAGCCTTGGGTTATTACACTGTTAGGGGGCAGTATCTCAAGTAGCTTGAGGAAGATTTACCACAGCACCATCTCCGTTGAAGGCAACACCACCAGACCCTGCACAACAAAAGGCACTGCAAGTGATGACAGAAGGCCTCTGCTGAGCACAAGTACTTGAGGCTGGACCAGAGGACCATGCCAAGCAGTGATGCTGCTGTACTGTGCTGTAGTTCCTTGCCTTGGCCACCACCAGGTCCAGAACCAGTCTGATTGCGCGCATCTGACATGCTGGAGCAGGGCAGAAGCTGCAGCACAGCTCTGCCAACACCTATGACGCAGACTTCAACAGGCTGCCTGCTTTTTGCCTTGTACAAAGGGCAGCTTGGCATCCCCAGCTCTTTGGTAAAATATACAGAGCTGCATGAGGACCATAAGGAGCTGCTGGGCTAATGCACTCCTGATAAAACACCCAGACCTGTGGCAGTACAAGTGCACAGCAGTGTTATTAAAAAATGTCATGGAACCATGGAAAGGCCTGGGTTGAAAGGAACCTTAAAGATCATATCATTCCAACGACCCCTGCCATGGGCAGGGACACCTTTCACTAGACCAGGCTGCAGAGACCTGCATCCAGCCTGGCCAAGAACACTTCTTGGGATGGGGATCAAAAATAAAAAATAATTACATATTATATTTTATACATATTTTATGTAACTATTAAAATTAATTATAACAAAAATATTTTTAAAGAAGCCTGCTTTAAATCCTGACCCAAATTTGCCATTTCAGTTTTTTAAGCCACTTAGCCTGGACTCTAGAAAAGATGCAGTGTGTGTGTGTGTGTGTGTGCGTGTATGTATACAAAAAAAAATATTATATGTAACATATAATATTATGTATTATATAATGTATGTTACATATATAAATATATGATTAATATTAGTCTATATATAATAGAGAATATAAAACAGACCTCTGCAGTCATATTCTATGCATAGAGTATAACGTATAACATATGTTTTAAAGATACACTAGACGATATACATTGTATAACATATATGTCTAAGAGAATGTATTTTATATATATTATTATACATAAATATAATAATGTATAAGATAACATATTTTATGTGTGTGCATACATATATATATATCAATATACACATATAATATGACTGCGGAGCTCTGTAAGGCAGGTCGTCCCGCAGCCCCACGCAGCCTCTACTGAAATGCCGTCAGCCGGTGCCGAGCCGTCCTGTCCGACCCAACAACGCCCGATACCTGCTGTGCGGGAAAACCAGGCGCAGGGTGATTTCCCTCCGTCAACAAGAGCTACCGGACGCCCCCAGGAGTTTCAAGGGCAACAGCTACTTGTAATGTTTAAACCAGGAGCCAAACGCCGGCGCCACGGGATTCCCCGACGCCGCCATTGCCGGCCTGGCCCGCCCCGCTAGGGGCAGCCTCTCCCGCCGGCCCGTGCTAAAAGCCCCCGCCTCCCCGCTCCCCAGCCCTCCGCGGTACCTCCGCCGGCCGCGGTCCCCCCCGCTCCGCGATGGTTCGCTCTGCCTCCCTCTCCCGTTCCGACGGCGCCAGGCTGCACCACTCTGCAGGCGCGGGGGGAAAGAAAGTGGTGTGCGGGTACACGCGGCCCAGCGGCGCTTCCTCCCGCCTGGCCCCGCCCCGCGGGCGCCGGTGTAGGCGGGCGGGCAGCGTGATCGTGTAAATAGCGCAGAGCCGTGGAAAAGGCGATGGAATAATTTCCTGCCCAAGCCACGTGTTTAAATCACGCAAAGGAAGAGTAAAAAAAACCCCGTAAAAACTTTCAAACCAACACTCCGGTGGAGTAATAGGCAAGGCCTTATCGCTCACTACAACCCCCGGACAGGGTGTTGTAGTGAGGTGGGGGTCGGGCTCTTCCGCCAGGTAAGGAGTGACAGGACAAGAGGACAGAGCCTCAAGTTGCGCCAGAGAAGGTTAGGTTAGATATTAGGAATAATTTGTGCACTGAAACCATTGTCAGGCATTGAAAGAGGCTGCCCAGGGAGGTGTTTGAGTCACCATTCCTGGAGGTATTTAAATGATGGTGTAGATATGGCACTTAGGGACATGGCTTAGTGGTGGGCTTGGCAGGGCTGGATTCGATTATATTAAAGGTCTTTTCCAACCTAAATGATTCCCTGAAAACATTTTCTTCCTCATGGATGCTGAAGTGCTGCTGGACGAGACGGAGGTAAACAAAGACTAAATTACAGGAGTGTCTTATAAATACATGTACAAATATGCCAACAGCACTGATGCACAGAGGTAACTATTTGTTTTTGCTGCTTCCAGATGCAGAAACTTTAGTGGATGACCTGAACTAAGATGAAGCCGCTATCTATGCCTGAGATGATGTGTAGGAACAACTAAGTTAACTTAAGACAGTGGTTCCTTGCTTAAAATACACGAAGACCAAGAGCTACCATGGCAGAGCATAAAATGTTCGTCAAAGTCTCATCAACAGGGACAGGAATTAATTATATTGTGGGTTTACTTGTTGGATGATACCTTTGCGTAATTTTAGTATATAGCAGTAAGAAAAATAAATTTACCCCCACACAACACAATAATGGTTATTACCTGCAATCACAGCTACTTATAAATACAAACTGTAGCACAGTAATGAAGCACGTACTGCAGGAAAAAGGTAAAAAAGCAAAAAAGGAGAGAAATGCAATATTTAATAAAGAAAAAATAAATATTTATGCACAATAGTTTTTTAAATGAAGAGTCTGTTTTTAATTTAGAAATATAATTCCTTGGGCATCTAATGTGTTAGCAATTTGATGGAAGTCAGCACTTGGTTTTCTAAATTTTTCACACTGCTTTTCTATGAGCATTTCCAATGCATCGTTTACAAATACCATACTGAGATGCATTATGTATTTATGTTACGTGTACAGCAATACAGTTAATCTTTACATTTCCTAAGGCAACCAACACCGAGAGTCACATGTCTAGATGAAACACATGGAAAGGAAGTTAAAGGTTGAAGCAGCAGCCAAGGAACATGGCATCATTTTAAATTAACATTTTATTACTTTGGTACCAGTTCCATCATCCTGAGGGCTGAAATAGTAACTTTTTAACTATGCTAGTAGGAATAATAAATGTAAACTCAGCAAAATTGAATTACCCAGTGTTGAATCTCAGCTTTTGTGAGGGATATATACCACTGTCTTAAAAAGTCATAGAAGCTGAGCAGTGACCTGTCAGAAGCAGGCAGCAGAGCCACAGTGTAATATCAGCTACAAAATCAGAAGGCAGCTTGAATTTTAAAGACCTCTCTTGCCTGGAATGCCTTAAATCTGCATTCCTAATAAAGCAAATCTCCACAGGCCTTTGTGTCCAAGGTTCTTCACCACAGTTCTTTCACTAGTAGCACAAACCAGATGTCTAGAAGAAGACCAGGGTTTTTTGCTTTCCTGGGACAGACTTTGGGTATTGCAGGGCAGGTGTCGCAGCCAGGGCAAGTCGCTAAGGTGACATTCCTGCTCAGGCAACTCAGCTGAGCCTGAAGGTGTGGCACCCTCAGTACTGCCAAACCAGGGCAGTACAAAAGGGGATTTATATCCTCAATGATGTTACTGCCTGCCAAGGGGCTACCGATGTTGCAAAATATGGAATAGGTAAACATTTTCTTAAGAAATTATGTTCTTTGATGTTTGATCTTTGTATACTTTCAAGCCAAATCAACCAGAAATGTTAATCAAGCTCTAAGTTATGTCCAGTTGTTAGAAAGACAAATTGCTTGCTGACAGAATTGCTTCGTTAGGGCTCCACATGTTTCAGTGATCTCACACCTCGAGGGAGGTTTCCAAAGCTTGGGAAGAAGGGTGTACCACTGACAGTGGGCACAAAGAATGCAGAATTTATTGGACACGAGGACGTTTGCCAGAACTCCCAAGACAAGAAAGAAACTAGCAAAGCCAACTCAGCAGCTGTGTTGGAATCAGCTCTGACTGGGTAAAAGGTAATCCTTTTACCCAGGGAAAAGGGGGAGTTTGCAACCATCAACTCAAGAAAAAAAATGAGCACGTGGACTAATCAGCATAAGAAGTAAGGGAAACATTTAACCAATAGAAGATAGAAAGCTAATTAATGNTGGGCACAAAGAATGCAGAATTTATTGGACACGAGGACGTTTGCCAGAACTCCCAAGACAAGAAAGAAACTAGCAAAGCCAACTCAGCAGCTGTGTTGGAATCAGCTCTGACTGGGTAAAAGGTAATCCTTTTACCCAGGGAAAAGGGGGAGTTTGCAACCATCAACTCAAGAAAAAAAATGAGCACGTGGACTAATCAGCATAAGAAGTAAGGGAAACATTTAACCAATAGAAGATAGAAAGCTAATTAATGAGAGAACTGTGTAACTTGTAGCCAAGGAACATTGACGCCTTTGTTTGCTAAAATATATAAATAGCGATAAATTTTGGTAGTCATCGTGCTGGCCTTGTGCACCCCTTTCTGCACAGATTTGTGAATAAATCAAATACCTCCACTCTGCGCGGGGATTGGCTCCTTGCACACCGGGATAAAGAACCTACTTTGGGACATCGGGAGCCCCGTGTGACGGGCAGGTCCAGCTGCCCAGGGCGTGCGGGTTAAGGATTAAACCCGCTCGGGCCCTTTAAGGCCCCCCCCATGCGCCGTCTGTGGGCGAGGGGCTGCCGGCGGTGACCTCACCGCTCCTACTACGCATGCGTCCGGCGGCGGGCGGCCCTGCCCAGCTGAGGGCGGTGACCTCGCTGCTCNGCGTGGCTGAGGGTGCGGGGGGCGGGGAGCGAGGAGCGATGGCGGCCGCCTTGGGGCTCTCGTCGTCGCCGGCCTCCCCCGCCGTGAGCGAGCTGTGCCAGAACAGGCGGGAGATCTTCCTGGAGGCCTCGCGGCTGCTCCTCACCTACGCGGACAACATCCTCCGGTGAGCGGGGTCGCCGCCTTCGGTCCGCGGGCGGTGCCGCACGGTCCCGCTGGCCGCTCCCCAGCTCCGCGCGGTGCCTTCGGTTCTGTTGTGTAATACTGGAGTTCAGAAGCGTCTCGCGTGTTTTTGTCGTTATTTTAAAATCAATGTTGCTTACCTAGAGGTGTAGTGTTCTAGGTTTCTATTTCTTCATTTATTGCTGGTTGGTTTGTTTTGTAAGTTTAGGAGTTTGTGTATTAACCACAAAATCATGCGTTATTCCTGATTCTCCACCTTAGGTGGATATTCAACTACCTAGATGCATCGCAAGTAATTTAACTTGGTTTAAACTTCATTTTAACTTCATTTTTACTTCATTTTGACTTCATGGTTTTTTACTCTATTTTTCCTTTGCCCTTTGCTTCTGACTTCTCAAGGTTGGTACCAGGAGTTAATTATAGCTGAATTTCTGCGAGCTGGCTCTGTAGGGTGCACATTCACGCCAGTACGTGTGATTGACCTTGATGTCTTCCAGCAGCTCGAGGTGTATGGGCTGCCCCTCCCTGTCTATATCTGGCTTGTCAACCGCTTGAAAAAGCTGCCGTGTGACAGAGAATGGCGAATCCTGGGCTGACTTCTTTTAAAGAAAGAGGGGAGAGAAGAAGGTTTTTAAAAGAGTTGAAAGAGGAAAGGGGAACTGAGACGTAGCACAGAGACTACAGTCGTTTCACTCATGTACCAGGCAGTTCAGCACAGCTTCCGTGGTGGGACTAAAGCCATCGAGCATCAAGCTGAAGGGTTCAATTAGAATGCACCAGGTATAGGGGGATGTGAAGTTGGCTCTGAGTGTCTCTACAGACTTATCCCTGCTGGGTAGGACTACAAAATATGAATTCATGAACATAGGTTGCAAGCTAAAATGTAGCACCTGTTGGTAGCTCTCACAGTGAAATAGAAAAGCACATTTATTAAATCAAAGTTTTATGTAGGTTTCGCCTAAGAGATGTAAATGAAACTAAACTTAAAAAAAAATCATTCATAGTGCAGTTACTCAGCTTTTAAGTGTTTACTTAATTTGCAAACATAATTACAACTTTCAATTTCTTCAGGAATCCGTATGAAGAAAAATACAGATTAATTCGGATTGGAAATCCAGCATTTTCCACAAGGCTGTTGCCTGTCAGAGGAGCAGTTGAATGTTTATTTGAGATGGGGTTTCAAGAGGTGAGTATAATTTAGTAACTTCTGGTGTCTTCATCAATTTACACAGTAAAATGTAAAATTTTAGGTTTCATAAGGCAGTAGATTTTAGGGCAGTTGGTATTTTCTTTCAGTCCTTGTCTGCAAATATCTGTAGCTAACCAGCAGAATATTTAGATGTGGCTGCTTCAGAAAAATGGTGGCGCTAGAGCTACCCTACTTCATAACAAGATTTTCTTCTGGTGCTCGGGCACACTGCTGGTTTCCTGAATGGCTGGATACATACCCATGCTGGCACAAAGGAAGTGGTGGGAAGCAGGGTGAAACCCCCTTCTCTATCTAGCAATTCGCTATTAGGTGAACATCAGACATTATAAACGAGTGTTGAAACTGCCATTTGAAAGAGAGAAAAAAAATAACTAAAGCCCTACTCTTCTTCTTGTTCCTGCTATCAGTAGGGCCCCATAGTGATTTAGATACAGAAAACTGATCTGATTAAAATTTAATCTTCCAAAACAAAACCAGAAATGTTTTTCAGCCGATTCACCATGCAGCTGCTCAAGTACTGGTGTTGTCATGACAGCAGTGAAGGGCAATAGACTGACTGTTCAAGTAGTAGTAGGAGGGTGAGTCCTTCAAAACCCATTTTTAAAAGTTATGAAATGGTATCCTAAAATAGTGTTGAGTGAATCTTGACTCTGTTGCAGTCAGAGAGATGTATTTCAAAGATTGCTTTGTGTTCTGAAGTGGTCCCTGTCTTGGTGGAACTTAAACTGCCAAAGCTTGTTAAACTAGAAGCAGTTTTTGTAAATTCTGGAAAGCTAGGTTGAAAACCCAGCTGTCGTTTAACCATGCAAAGCTCTTGCTCTTGCTTTGCTTTAATTTTTCTGTTTGATGCCACACTTCTGTATATGTATGTACATTATGTTACGTAGGTCCAGCTGTCATGAGCCCTCTGCCTTCTCTTTGGGTAAAGTTAATTACTGTAATTTTTAAATGAAAAGAAAAAGTACGCTGAAAGAAGTGGTGACTGCAGAGGGAGAAACCGTCTGTGGATTTATTCTCTTGCTGGTGCTCAGGAGACTTTTAATGGTGTATTTAAGCCAGGAGATGGGCAGTATAGCTAGAGAAGTACTCAGGCAGGTCTCTGAGAGTGTGTTGGCTCAGTCTTACGGTTATTGTGTCAGTCAAAGCCGGAGCTCAAAAACTTCTCTTCAACTGCATGGCTAATATTGTTCCTTCTTTTGTTTCTGGTTGATAATGGATTGGTACATTCCATTTAGTTTTGTGGTGATTTTAAGTGTTAACATGAAGTCTGCATCTGCAGTGGTATGTGACCTGAAGTAACTGTAGGTAAACAAATGAGCTTAATAAATAGAAGTGCTGCAGTGGTAGAAACTGAAACTGTTAAAGGATGAATGCTTCAGGATATTCATGTTTTTAGTAACCTATTTCTATATGTAAAGTACACAGATACTTGATTCTGTCATAATTACTGATCTCTTGTTATGTTACCGGTAATCATGTTACAGTCAAAAATAAAACCCAGAAATCAACCCAGGTACCAGTTTTAATAAGAGTAATATTTCCTATGTGGAAACTTAAAACTTAGACCTAAAAGATACCAGCAGAGGCCATTCTAGGGACTTCTTCCCTCAACATTGGATGTCTTCCTGTGTTGCCTAGGATTTCACTGCTGTGCTGTGAGAACTGAGCATTAATTGTTCATTTCTGTTGTTGCTGCTTTCTGTGCCAAACCATAACTACATAGTCCATGAATGGTTCTGCAAAATAAGTTACTAACAAAAGCATGTTGTTACGAGCCCTCTTTCTCTAGATTGACTATAGATTCTTGATCTGGTAGGCTTCTGAAGCTGTGAGAGACTCCAAGCTTCTACCATAAGGGATCTAAGAAGCTGAATCCTGCCAAGCCTTAGCGTGCTAACTTCCAGTAAACTGTTAGCTATAGCTACAGATCATTGACTAGCTTAGACCTGCATTAACTACTGAATTCATTTGTCTAAATTTCAGGGAGAAACTCACCTGGTTTTCCCTAAGGAAGCTTCAATTGAGCAACTACGTAAAATCAGAGACTTAATTGCTGGAGAGAGGAGTAGCAGACTGAGTGAGTCAAACCAAATCCACAGATCAGGATCCTCTGAAACTGTCAGCAGCACTCAGACAGCTGCACAACGGCCTTCGAGACCTGTTGACTCTGTTCTTGGCCCTGCCCGTCAGCAACCAGAAACATCACTTGTGCAATCTCTTGAAATGGTAATTATAACCTGAAAACTTCATAGGCTCATTAGTCTTGCATATAAAGATTGGAGAAGAGTTAACTTTTAGGACAGGTTGCTCAGAGAAACTGAGTAGTCTCTAAATAAGCACATGGTTAAGCCTAGAGCAGCTTGGTCTGACTTCATAGCTAATCTTGCTTTAAGAAGGTTGGACTAGGGGTTTTTTTCCCCCCAATGGTTTCTGAAGGTTTTTGAGTGTTTTCTTCAGTTTACATGCAACTTAAGCGTGAAACATGCCATAAACAGAATATTAGCAAGAGATTTTGTTGAAGATGTCCATAAATGTTCTATTGATCAGGGTGTCATGAAAAAAAGCTGATATGTATTAAAAGGGAACAGCAAGATGGGGAACCAGGGGAAGAGTGAGAAGCTGAGACAGCAGCAAATACAGTTGTATTTGGCTTTTGAGAGCCAGCAGAAGAATGGGAGCATAACCATAATGTTTGTAATTGTTGCTGTCTTGGTTCATGCATTATGACCTCTATGTGTAGCCTGTGAGGAGGGCTTTCTTTTTTCACATGTACCCGTTATTAAAAACAGGAAATTAGCCTGACAAGGTCAAATTCATAGTTATTTAGGCTGAGTTTCCCTTGTCTAAGTGGTTGAGGTGAAGTTCCTGATCAAGACAGAGCAGAGTCCTTTCATCTGATGTTAACTGGCCTAATGGGAGAAGACTCAGCACCTCATACAACTTTGAAAAATTAAATTATGCCTTTTGATAGAAGCTTTTAAGGATCCTTTGGTTTAACTTTCTAAAGAGTTTTTCTTCCTAGAACCAGTGTTGCTTTGGTCTCAAAGTTGGTGTAAGATGAATCCTTCCGAAAGCTCACTTCCCATGCATCCTTAAACATAGTTTGTGTGTTTTAAATTATATTATCAGTATATTGTTGGATATGAACTATGACGTACTGTTCTTCCCAATGTCTGCCCAAGGCAGTGAATGAGAAATGGCAAAGCATTGTTTGAAGTGATGGCTTTTGGGAATAGAGAGCACTAAATGACCCATCATCACCCAAAACATCCTTTGGGAAAGGTACTGTTGTGGGCATGTATTGAGACATTTAATCTAATTATGTTAGCATGGCAGTAGTTGCCTCTAAAATATACTGACTGGATTTATTTTACTTTGGGGGCTTCTGGGTTGGTTTTATTGGCTGCTTCTAGATTTTTACTGTTTCAGCCACTTGTACAATGGTGATGGAAGTGATTATGCAACCTGTAGAGTGACTTGCTGCTGCTGTTGGGCTTAGTACAGGAAACCTTAAAAGTTGATCTTGCGATGACAACAATGTTACGGATTTCAAGTTGACACAATGTATTCTGAGGTTAATCCTTTCAATTTCTAGTTATTTTGCCCCGACCTACACTAGCCACCAGAGTTGTGGATCCATTTCTCTGAAACTATTAATTTTCTGTGCTTCCATGCCTGGGTGGTGGGACCAAACTTATTACTGTTTAGAGACATTGGTAATGCAATGTTGGCACTCTGTTAGAATGCTGTATTTAGCTGATCTCTACAGGGAGCTATACTGATAGGTCTCTGAGCCATTGAATTTGGTCTGTATAGTCTGAATTGGTTGGAAGGAAGTCTGGCAGTGACTTGGCCATTTTGCTTGCACAGCAGTGGGGGGTTTGTTTTTCAGTGAGTATGCTGCAGAGTTATAGTTGTATTATTGTTGTATGCACTGCTGACAGATGTCAGAGAGATTTAGAGTTGTTTCTGTAGTGCAAGCATTTTTTCTTGCCTGTGTGTTTCACCTGTCATTCATGGGAGGCCTGGTAAGTGCAGAGTAAAATGGCGTACTTGAAAGAACAGGAATATTCCTAAATGCACAGTTCTAGGGACCTAGCCCATCATTAATTTCATTGATTTCTTCTGCGTTTCTTGTCATAGAATATTCTTGAGACTTAGGGGAAAGGAGAGCTCTGGCTAGTTGTTATTTCTGGTGGATGGATTTGATCCCTTCCTGAATGGCATAGCGATTACAGGAGGAAAGATGTATCCAAACATAGAACTGCAGTGAGGTTCACCACACTTCTAAGATTAAATGTTTGCGTAACCCTTCATAAAGTGGCTTTCATGAAGCCAGTTAAGCACTACTGTAACACTGATGGTGTTTGCCTCAGAAACCTGAGTTGTCAAAGAATCCAGGTGACTTCCTGCTGTGCTGAGCAATATCCCTGCATACCCTTTCAGGAAGCTGATGGAACATGAAGGTCTTTAAGCCTTTGGCAGTCTCTAATGTCCCTTATTTATTTCTTTCAATTTGCATTAAAGCGAATCTGGACACAACGGACTTTATGATGTTAAACCAGTTACCTACAGCTGATGAGCTTCAGGAAGAGCAAAACCAGCTCAGTTCTAGGTTATCAGTTATGGAAATTAAGGACTCATGGAGTACTGCACAGTAATCACTTGTAATTTAAGTGCTCCTTTAAAAGAAGTTATCTTCTGAAGAGTTCTCACACCTGTGTGTATTATATTGCGTTTGCTGCCAGCCTCTCAAGGAAGTGTTGCATTTTTGATTAAATTAGGATGGCAGTTAACAAGGCTAAAGGCTGAAACATGATGTAGCAATAGAGAAAAGGTAATTTAGCAGTGGCTTCCTCCAAAAATATGCCAGACTCTTACTTTCAAAAACCCATTTCACTTTCTGTATTGTTCTCTCTTAAATGGGAATAAATAGTTTGCTCTGCTACCAACTTCATTATTATTAACTTCAACTGTTAGTTTTAGTATCTATGTGTGTACCTTATTGGGTGCAACGTGCTGCTGGGTGACACTTAGGATAACTGACTGAAGAAACCTAGTTCTTATCTCCAGTTGCTCCTGAAACAGACTGTTCAGTGTATGGTCACTGGGCTGTCTATTCAAATCTGTATCAGAGTTGATCTATGAAAGAAGGAAGTAGAAACAGACAAACAGCATTCATTAATAAAAAATAATAAGCAGAATTCATCAATAATATAGTTCTACAAACCAGTGTAGTAGTGTCCAGAAAATGAAAGTGGTTACTTGTCTTTTTGTGGATTTTGAGTAAAGGGTGTCCAAAAAAAAGGTAGGGGGATGAGGTGTGGGAGAGAAATAAGTCCAAAAACTTTCGCATCAGAGGTGTCTTTAAAACCAGTTTTCTCCCTGAGTTAGTACACTTACGACACCATTCAGAACGCTCAGAGATGACAAGACTGGCTTTACAATTTGGGTGGTGGTGTCTTCAATTTTTGTTGATATCTTTGCAAGTAAACATTTCACCTGTAAATAAATACATAATGTAAATATGAGCATCGAATTATGACTGACTTAAACTAAAATAGGAGACCTTGGTTATTCTGCCTGAAAGTTCATGAATCATCTTGTGACTGAAAATCCTTTTGCAGGCTGCAAACATCTTAAAAACACTTCAAACAAAATTTGAAGATCTTGTATTGATGTATGAGAATCCTTCTATTCAGCAGAAAGCATTAGCTGCAATTCCCCTCCAGGAATTGAAAAGCAAGGCTCAAAAAAAGCTAGCACAAGCTACAAGACTGGACAAAGGTAATACTGCCAAGTTAAAGTGTATATGAAAGTAGAAATGTTCTTTCAAACGTACTATACATTGTCTGTGTGTATTTGGTCATATGTCTGCAGGTTCCAAAAGCCATTTCTAAATTGGAATTGCCTTCTTCCTGATTTACTACTCTCTCCTCTTATTTTTGTTTTTGTCATCCATCTTCTATTGCTTTTATGTAGAAATTTTGAACTCCTAATTTCTGAATTAGTAAACAGTGTTGGGGAAACAAATGTTGCATTCCTTGAATCTCAAGTGAAATAGCTCCAACAAGAGATGGGGAGCTTCTTGTTCAAGTAGTCATTGTTTTGAAATTCTCAGAGTGCAGTTTTCCTGCACATACTACAGTTCTAAATTCAGAATTAAATTTTTAAATACTGCTTCTCTTTTTTAAAGTGATACTGGTGAGATTTTGAATGAGATCTTTCCAAGATGCAACCTGATACAAACAATTGTTCACTTTCCTTGCTAATGCTTAAATGAATAGGGTTATTCGCATGCCATCCTCATGGAACTAGATTATGAAATGTGGGCATAAATACTTGTGGCATCAGTGTCTAAAATTTATATTTTCTTCATAAATGCAAATTTGTTTGGAGTGTATGAAGTTCTTGTCAGTTAAAATGACATATTTCTATTTTCAGGTGATGGTTTTAGATTTGTTTCAGTAATATAGTGAAATGTTACTTCTATAGGATGAATATTAAAAAAGTACAATTCCAAGACCATATTTGAACAAAAAAATGCTTTTCACTGTGAATCTTTGATAGAAGACTGTTTCAAGCAATTCTGCTAACTTTATCGAAGTGCTGTTGGTTTGCAAACCAAAAATGATCTCTTCACATGTTCTTTTTATAAATTACTTTGTGGTGTCTCATACAGCCACACGGTAATATGTAATTGTGCCTTTGGTGTGAAGAAACTTTTTGATAATGGACTTTCTTAGTAATTTTCCTTCTTTTATAAAACTGTACTGGGAAGTAAGAAACCACGTGAACAAATACAAAACATCCTCATTCAGCAGCATGGGACAATACAATGGGGAAAATAGACTTAGCAGTAATAAATTACAACTATTAAATTTGTTTATAAAGGAAAAAAATCAAGAATAAGCCTAGCTCTTAGACTCTGTTCTAATACTACTGTTCACATTGTTTAAAAAGGGGAAGGAAGGGAGAGGATAAAGTTCCGGGTGCTTCTTCCCAAACCATGAGGCTGATCTAGTCAAAATGGCTTCCAGACCTTAATTTAGATACAAATCAAGGGGAAGGGATGGAATTCCACTGTTTCGGGTTGTGACAGCTTGAAAGCATTTTTCGAGAGCTTTATAGAAACATTTGTTTTGGAATGGACTGTGCATGAGATGTTTGGGTAATTGGCTTTCAGCTTCTTTGGTTTCTGTCCTGCTGCATTAAGACTGCCACCTGTGGGAATAAATACTTAGTGCTAGGGGACACTTGTTTTTAGGATAGGCCTTGCAACACATAATAAGCATTTTTGGCTCATAAAGACTACACTAGGAAGATAAGTCATTTGATCAGAAGTATAGCTTTGATTTTGCTATTTCCCTTTGCCACATTTCATTAAAAAGATGGACTGAACAGTCAAAAATAGCTGTATATCACAGCCAACTGTTTTCTGTTCTAATAAATCACATTTATCATTTTGCAATGTGATGTTTTAATGAAGAATTTATTTTTCAAATCAAGAGAAGAATGTTTATATCATAGCAGTCATATTTTCACAGATGGGTTCTAGTTTGAATGTTGTTATCCAGGAAAAGAGTATGGCCTGTGCTTGAAATCTCATTCAGCTTTTAGCAAAAAGTTTGAATATACAAGCATATCCATTTTGTAAGCAGTAAGCCCTTCTCTGAGTGAGCACAAAAGTTTTTCACATCCATGAGTAAAACCAAAAATTTTACTATAATTAGAAGTCTGGTGTTCTTGCTTTGATTAACAGATGATCTCTTCCCATGCCCTTCATGATCTTGGCAATGTTTGTTTAATAGTGTTAGTGCTCCTACAGAGTCTTTTGTACCAAAGATGGCTACAGCTTCAGAACAAGATGTGAATTGAGCTTCAACACTCATCTTAGTCTTTTTTCACCATCCTGAAAAAGGAGCTAGTGCATAAATTTAGTGCAACTGCTTTCAACTTCCTTTAAGCAGCATTTTAAAAAATTTATTTTGTATGTTAATATTCATTAGTCAAACCTGTCTGCACTGTGACTAGAATAAAGCTGTAGTGCATAAAAATAACCAGGCAGTAATACTTATGATTGCAGTGTGGCCTAGATGATGAAGTTAATAGGAGGAATTATTTGAATGTTTATGTATCTGAGAAGGAAGAGTATGTCTCTGGGCATTGAAACAGTATGTGCATTTAAAGATTCTAAGGAGTTTAAAGGGATGGATCTCTATTGAAAAACTGGACTTTAGGTTTGTCATTTAGGTAAAATGGGGCTGTTTCCAGGTTTCAGAATAGCGACAGTGTGTGAGTAGATTCTAACACCTGTTGTGAATAGGAAAAAGAGTCTGGTGTGGTGAAATCAGCTAGAATAGAAAATTGAAAACCTCCCATGTCTACCTTGGATGAGCTGAGAAAGGTGTTTATTTGCTGAAATTAGAACAAACTCAACTTACCTACATGGTGTATACACGTATTCTACAATAATTAAGCTGTGTTTTTAGAAAGTGTGTACACCTGGTTGTTTAAACTGCTGCCAGTGTGTGGTTCTTTGGGATTTTGAAATCAAAGCAATTGTTATTCCTAGTTTAATAGCTAAGATAGGAAAATAATATCTCAGAGAAGAGAAAGAATTAACTCTCTCTTCCAAAGTCCTGGAAGAACATGAAAGGCATGAGGAACTTCACAAGGCTTAAATGTAAACCTGAATTGTTTTTCTGAGCAATTTCTTATTCTCATTCTAGCTGTAGTATTTAGGACTGCAGTTTTTTGTTCTTACATTTGAACTTACTCAGCCTTGACAATTTAGATTTTCTTTTTTGTATGTGTTTAAGTACTTTATGAAGCTTTTTAATACAATTTTTATATTTTAGAAGTACATAAAAATATAAAAAGGCCCAGAGATGCTGATTTGCATAGGCACTGTCAAGTTCATCTAAATTACTTTTCCATTTGAACTAACTGTGCGTTGTATAAATTTTACAGGTGCACATGTCAATGAAGAGGACTTCGTATTGTTGGAGCTTTTGGACTGGTTTAAGACTTCCTTTTTTCATTGGGTAAATAGTCTTCCTTGCAGCAGGTGTGGTGGGCAGACAGAGCCTAAAAGTGACTACCTGTTGCCTACTGATGATGATCTAAGATGGGATGCCAGTCGAGTGGAAAATCATTACTGCAACCAGTGTCAGCTCTGTAATAGATTTCCAAGGTGAGCATACAGAGATTTGCTGTCTTTTTTTTTTTTTTCAAGAAACAGCTTTGCATTTGTGCATTTTGTGAACAGGTGAGAAGCTGTTTTAAGTAAAATGATAGAATAATGGATGAACCAGCAATTTTTCTACAAGATCAGAGTTTAAGACCAGTATGTGCTTTCTCTTATGTGGACTTGTTCTAAATACTTGTCTGGCTTGGTTGGGGTTTTTTAATGTTAATTTGATGAAGTACAGCTTCTAAATAAAAAATGTTAATATTGGCAACCATATGTAGGTAGGGTTTTGTTATTGCAGGGAAAACTTTACTTCTGTAGGAAATCACAGTGTAATGCACAACGTTTGTTAAATCTATAGCAGAAGAGCAAATATACAATTTATTTATACTTTTTGTAACTATTAAAAGCACCAGCATACAAAAGTCACATTTTAAGATGTCTAAATCAATTTTGAAAACTTAAAAAACCAGATTCATTTCAGTGCTGCTATAAACATACGATGGAGTCATGTGAGTTGAGGTAGCATTCTGCTCAGATGTATCTTGTGCAGTACAGCAATTATTTCCATAATCTTCTGTGGACTGATCAGTACTGAAGTCTGTTCAGATCATCAGAACATGATGTAAAGATTTCTGAAAGGTGAAATGTGTTTTCAGTTGTTGTTGTTGTGTTTTGTTTTTCTCCTGTAGGTATAACAACCCTGAAAAACTTCTGGAAACCAGACGTGGACGCTGTGGCGAGTGGGCCAACTGTTTTACACTGTGCTGCAGAGCTGTAGGGTTTGAAGCAAGATACGTCTGGGACTATACAGGTATCAGTATTCTGGACTATTGTAACATTAATACAAACCTGTGCAAAAGGAGGTTATGTATTTTATGTTTCTCAGATCATATTAGCCATCAGGCAGTGCGTGCAGTTACGCAGGTCAGCTAACAGAGACAATATACATTCAGTTTCCTGTCTTGCCTGATGAAATACAGTTCTGCAAGTAAGGTCAGATGACTGACTTCAGAATCTTTAGCTGAATGTAAGGGACTGTGATCCTAAGAAGGAGGAAGCTTTGGTAACCTTTCTAAGTGTAGATGAACAGAAAACATGTTCTTTCACCTGTTCTTTCATTTAATAAATTGGAAGAATTTACAATATTCTGCAAGGTTAGAATAGAGGCTCTATCTTTATAATTCGTTGTTTATTTTTGGCCTTTGTTACATAGATCATGTGTGGACTGAAGTATATTCTTCATCTCAGAAAAGATGGCTTCACTGTGATCCTTGTGAAAATGTCTGTGATAAGCCTCTTCTCTATGAAACTGGCTGGGGAAAGAAGCTGTCCTACATAATTGCATTCTCCAAAGATGAGGTAGGTGTAATGATGCTAAAAATAAACAAACTTGCCCTGAGGCAAGTATGCAATGTATTCCACCTTGGTGTGATTTCCAGAATTATTATAGAAAAGCATACTTTGATTAGCTAGCCTCTTTAAATGAAGCAAGATACTTGGCAATTTTTGGTTGCTTTATTTTTTTCCCCTTGTGCTTGAGGTTGTCGATGTCACCTGGAGATACAGCTGTAAACATGAAGAAGTACTCTCCAGAAGGACAGCACTCAGCGAAGCTACGCTGCGAGAGACAATTAATGCACTAAATAGAACGGTATGTAGCTTTTCTTCAATGGCTTTCTGAGAGTGAAACACAAGCATCTGCAGAATGTGAAGTCCTCAAACAAAGGAATGCATTTGGTAACCTCATAGGAATGTCCATGCACTATGGATATAAAAAATGCTGTTAATTACACATTTTACTCTGAATGTGTAGGAGTCAGTTGCAGTGCTGAACTTAGGGGCAATAATGGTAAGTAAGAGGATTATCATATTATCTCTTATATACACAGGTGTGTGTGTGTATGTGTATTAGTTTTCTTATGGACTTGGGAGCAGACTTGTACTTGCTGGGGGTAAACTGCAACTCCTTAGTAACTGTGTGGACTCCTTCAGGGTGGCTAAATGTTTTCCACATCAGTGCTGCTATAACTTGAAAACTGTAGCATTTACAGTTGTAAGAAATGTAGGTTTAATTTCCTTTCAGTGACTTTTTACAAGCTTTAGGAAGGGAGAGGAATGATTCACAGGCTGTTTCCAAGACCTTCAAAAGGCCTTGATACCATCAGCAGAGCTTTGACTCAGAGCCACGTATATTTACACTGTTCATGCTTAACATCCCCAAAACACATGGAGCCATTTGCACCTGCACATCATAGTTGCTGAACCTCTCTGCTAAGCTTTTTCCACTCCCTGCTTGGGACACCATGAACTTAATTCAATATACTATAATACCATAAAACCTTGAACCACCTTGAGGTTTCCATTTTGTCCTCCCTTCCTTACAGGGCTAATTCCCATGCATTGAAACTTTAGTTCCAGTGGTAGTATACAGCTGATGGCTTAATAAACAGATTATGCCTTTTTTGAGGCCTGCTGGCTTGACAGTTATAGCCATACACTTAAGACTGTGAAGAATTGAGCTGGACTTACGTTTGAGACCAGGGCTTGAAATCATTTTAGCAGTAATGAAAAATTACAGTCACATAGCAGAGTGCAGCACTCAGAAGGGTAACCAGAGCAGCAAAGCAAAAGGAAGTAAAGGATCAGAAACTTTGAAGATGTCTTAGAGCAAGTTTTCATTACTCCATTCAGTCACAAGCCTCCAGCTACCACGCTTTCCTTCATTGCAACCTATTCAGACAATAACTGTTGTAGAGGCTTCCTCTAACTCACACTTTTCCCATCATCTCCTAGAGACTGGCTCCACAGTAGGAGGAATTATAGTCTTTGTACTGTCTGATGCAGAGCTCCAACACTGTGTCTTTTAAGATCAATTTTTCTGTGTTACCGCTGAAGAGAAGCACAGTATGCAGTATACATTATCACCTGTACTGCAGTGTTAATGAAAATGGAGTCTGGGGGATCATTATTTGTCTTTCCTGCATAAAGAGCAAAGGCTATGAGCATTACTTCTCTGGATGTCTGTCTGTTCCGTTGCCAAGCAGAGGCCACACAACAGTTCAAAGGATGTTGAGTGGCTTGCTGTTAAATGGATAGCAGACAAGAATAATTTAATCTCTTCAGTACTTATTTTACCTCTCAAAAATACTTTGTGTGTTTTATCTGGGCCAAGCATTCCTAAATGGGTGTGTAGCCTCTGGATTATCCAACATCTGATAATATTCTGTAGTACTGTAGCACACTCTGACTGCAGATTTTCTTCAGCTACTTGTATGGGCAGTGCCCTATTCCAGTCCATTTTATGTTATCCCTATAGAAAGTGGGGGAGGACCCTGAACTTCCACTGCTTTCATTGGAAATTGGATGGTGGAATGGGGAAGCAAATTATTTTTTGATTTGCTCCAGGCTCCAATTTTTTGTAGTGTTTGTGAATGGTTATAGTTATAACCAAGTCAACTCTTAAAAGGAAAACTAGTAATTAAGGTTGAATTGCAAGAATTTCATGCTGATTGATGTGAGATGAACCAGTGTTCCTTGTCAAAGGTTTGAAATTCAATTCCTGCCCTCAATTTATCTGTTGCTCGCCCAGCAGTGGGTCTGCATAAACTATGGATTATCGGTCTCCTGAAAGCAGAGTCCTTCAGGAAGCATCAACAGCAGAACTCGCACGTGATGCAGAACTGACCTTTGTCTGCTAAAGAAAGGTGTGGCCTGAGAATGTATGTAGAGGGTAATAATTTAAAAAAAAAACCAAAAAACCAACCAAAAAAAAAAAAAATCCCCAAACAGCCCAACCAAAAAAACCCCAAAAGCAGGAAGTTTGACCCACGGAATTGGAGTTTTTGCAATCCATTTCTGATGACAATGTCATTGGTAGGAAATGTAGTTACAAGTTTTCCCAGCACAGGCTGTGTTGATGTCTGCAGAGTCTGAGTGTTTGGCATGTCAGGCCTGCTGCATTTCTGTGCAAGAGTCTGCTGGGTGGTGGGAGATGACCATAATGCATACTTGGGCTCTTTATACTTGAGGAACTTGCTGATTTCTTATATTGTGCATAAAGAGTTCTGTTTTCTGAAGCCTTTTCATGTTGAAACACTGCTCTGTAACAGGTTTTTTCAGCTATTGTTACAAAAACTACACAGCAAAGGCATCCAGTTCTCAGCATAGCATCAGTGATTTCAGTGGTGATGACCACTGACACTGGGTTTCCCCTAGATGAAAGTGCTTGAAGGAAATTTAGGATTGGTATTGTAAATTTAGGATAAACCATATCAAACTTCCTCAGAGTTGGAGCAAGATCAGTAGTGCTGCATAGGGATATCCAAAGTGTCTGGGCAACTGTTAGACTCAGGAAGGCTTGATGTTTCATGGGAAACTGCTGGAACCACTGGTTATCATCCATCAACACAAGTAGAGGTGTGTTTTCCCCCTTGCTGTGTTAGAAGTGGCATTTGGCGTCTGGAATTTGTTCAGCTGGAGCTGTTTCTAATAATTTCTCTGTATCTACTTTCCTTTATCCAGTTCCACATTGTTGACTGGAACAAAAAAAGTCTTCAGATGTTTCCTTTGTGATCTCTATTAGGAAAACTTGCTGGGGTCAGAACTGCTTTTGAGATAATTGAGGCTTATTAGCCTCAAGTTTCGGGTCCCAGTGGGCTGAGTGTGCATGCCTTCGGTGATCACCAAAGCAGAAAAAAAGATGATGTGTGTAATAGCTTATATACTCAATGTTGAACTTAATTTTTTCAGCCCCATGTGGGTTTATCCACAGTTAAAAAACCAAAAGGCTTCACATTCCAGATTTGTATATTTGACATGAAAATCATGTAGACAAAATACCAACATCTCAATAAAATTTTTTAAAGTTGTTCACCAAAAAAATGCTCATAGTTTTATTCATGTAAGCAAAGAAAATGTGTAATCCCCTTTATTATCTGCTAATTTACCTGGAACTAAGTTTTTCTAAGCTTTCTGACATCTGCAAAAATAGAGATGTCATAGTTTGCTTGTGACAGAATCAGTGAAAAAACTCTTTCAAAGATTTTTGTTTGGGCTTAATCACAAAATCAAGACTGTTGCCAACAGAATCACTCCATGTTAGAGAAGAAAAATTTGACAACATTGCTTGCTTTTTCTTTCCTCCAAATAATATTGAGAACAGCTATGGTACAGCATATGTATGAATAGTTATAAAAACTATTACAGAAGTGTTTTATCATCTAAGTAAATGTATTAAAAACAAAGCACAAAAATTATTTTAGAAGAATTCCACATAGTGCCTGCAAGTTCCTAGAGAAAGCACTGCTGTCACATAACTGTGCACTTACGACTGGTTTATATTTGTGTCTGTGGTAGAAGATTAATGTCTCTAGCAATCAGTCTAGACTTTAAATGCTGCTTTTTCAATTCTATTTTTCCCTGTTGGTGTCACTCTAGAGCAGAATTACAAATACCATTTTTTCTGAATGTTTTCTTTTTTCCTAAATGTCTTTTTTCAGAGACAAAAGTCTTTGTCAGAAAACAGGAAAAGAGAGCTCCTGGAAAGGACTATTGTGGAGCTTGTTGAGTTTATTTCTCCTAAAACACCTAAACCCGGAGAATATGGTGGAAGGACATCAGGCTCAATGGCTTGGCGAGTAGCCAGAGGTGAAATTGGTCCAGAGGTATTTAACTTTAGCACTCATGACCATCTTAGAGGTAGCTAACTAAGGCTTTGTGATTATGGGCTGTAAAGGAATGACACTTCACGGTAGGTAGCCAGATTCAGCTCAAACAAGTGAATCTTGCAAAAACATTAGGTGAAAATTTGATGTGAATTCAGTAGAGGTCCACAAGTAATTTTTGAGAAGTGATGGTGGTCCTTTGCTTCTAATAACGTTTTGGACTCCTTGATATAAAGTGTGTTTTGTTCTTAAAAGTTAAAAATACTTTTTTTTCATTTTAATTAGTTAGTTTGATGGAACTAGAAAGTTTAAGTCAGTTGAAAACAATCGGGAAAACTGTAAAAAATGTTTGTTTGTATTTGTATTATTAGTTACTTCCAGGTTTTAACCAATAGTAGGTTTTGACCAACTATTTTTGTTAATAAATCAATGTGGGAGCAATTAGAATTACGTAAATTAAACAATCTCTTAAATAATAAGCTTGATTGATTTTTACGTCAATATTTTTTTACTGTTTCCAAAAGCAAGGTTTGATTTTTATTTATTTTATGCTAAGATAGTTTCCCAGAACCATAATTATTGAGTCAGGGTGCAAAGATGTGACCTCAATTTTGTAGCAATCCTGTCATGTGGAATGTCTGACTATCTAAATAGCGACAGTTAAGTGAAATTAATGAGTTTCTTAGGATTGTCTAAGTTTGAGAAACTTATAGTTTATTGCAGTTCTCTGTAGTTTGAAAGACTTAATTTCTGCTTTGCTGAAACTCATAGGAATAATGACTTTTTTAAGAAAAAAAGTAATGCCATGAAGTTACAAAGTTTGTACTTTAGGTTTTTTGAAGTTGATTTGTAAACTGGCATACACAAGCACCTGAATATGGTAGTCACAGAATATTTGCTATTCAAAATAACTATTTACTTATTCATTGTACAAGCAATGTACTCAACATATAAATTTTCTCTTCTGAAACTCTAATTTCTTACTTAAATGATTTTATTTCATGTTAGATTGTTAAAAAATAACTTCTGAAAGTAATTATATGAAAATGTAAAAAATAAAGGTACTGTTCCCCTCTGGAAAAGGTGCAGGTGTACTGTAGGAAACCGGTTTAAAATTTCTTTTCTGCAGAAATGGTTTTGTCCATGACCTCTATTAAGAAGAACATTTTTTTTTCGCTTGGCAGCAAAACCGAATTGCAAAACCATGGCATACTGTTTAAAAGTAACATAGTCTTAGGGGAAGTTCGGCATTGGGGAATGAAGGTGCTTGTATTTTTTGGCTTTTTCAGAAAAGAAAAGAAGTAGTTTTTATTCCCTCTGAAAAGGAGAAGACATCTAAACTGTTCCATCTCATCTACAATGTAATAGACGATAGTTATACACGGATTTCCAATAACAATGAAAAAATAAGTGGCTGGGAAGCAGGTGTTTGGAAGGCAGAATCTATTTGGAGAAAGGTTGAAACAGATTGGAAAATGGTAAGAATAGCTATTATTAAAAGCCTATAATGTACAGTAAAAGTATGATAACTCCAGTAAAACAGAAAACAGTCACCAATGTTTGGAATCAGAATCTCTCTTGGTGCCCATAGAATTTAGCTGATGTTAGTAAATGCTGTTGTTAAGGTTCGGTAAGATTGCCAGATGATATAAGAAATTGGAAATAAATTTACCTTGTCTTTCAGAAAGGATAAGCGAATCCTCTGCAGGTAGGTAAAATCCTTGCCAGAGCACCAAATTTTAAAAAATGGCTTCCTTCTTAGGCTTTTGGGAAAATGCTGTTTTTATTGAAAAGCAGTATTTCTCTCAAAATAAAAAAATATATTTGTTGGTGTTGAGAATAGCTTTATAGTGCATAATATCTCTTTGATACGCAGCCATAGGAAGAAATTGTCATCCTAAATACTACAATTCCATCTGCAAGAAGACAAAAACCTGTCAGTTATCCAGAATATTGCATACATTGCCCAGAATCCTTCCCAAGCGTCAGGACTGAGCTGCACAAGTCATATGCTCTAAATCTAAGAAGAGAACTGGTACCTGTGAAGTGGGAAGGGGTCCTGTACTAGCAAACAGCTTTTCCCACAACAGCAACCAACTGTGGAACATTCTTGTCAGGGACTAGAGCATGTTACTGCTTTTTTCCTCTTGCCATTTTGCTAGTCTGAAGGGTGGGTCTCTGACCAAACATTCTTCTAGCTTCCTAATGATGAAAATGGAGCTAAGTGTAACTGCCTTTTGAGATTTTCTCTGCTGAGTCTATGCATAACTGACTTGCAAAATGCAATGGGGGAATAACTTGAAGAGGTTATGCTGCACAGAAGAGAAAGAATAAGGAAAGAAATGGGAGAACAGTATAAAAGATGTCACATCAGGGTACACTAATAGTAAAAAAGAAGTAACAAAAACTCAGAGTAAGGGACAGATGTTCTCTGCTTCCCTAGGATCTGCTAAAAATCTGATACTACATTGTTTTCAATTCTGCAATGATCAGTTATCCTCACTTTTGCAAGAAACATGCTCTCCCTGCACTGAAACTCAACTATGATTCTGCTCAGCTCTACTAATCAGATAAGACAGGGTGGGGCTGATCTATAAGGCCAGGCAAAAATACTTTACCCTTGTATTCAGTAGCACCTCAAGAGGATAGATGATGGCATTGAGGAGCTACAGCTCCAGGTCTCTCTCAGGCTAATGGTTAAGGCATGTTAGTTCTGCAGGAATTGCATCTTGCAGAAAGTGTGTAAGAATCTAAGAATTTAAAATTACTTTACATTGGGGGTTGTCTATTACGGGAGACAGCAGCAGAGGGAAAGGTTGTTTAGGGTTTGCCTGTTCTTGTCGTAACTCCTCTAGTACCTCTGCAGGATGCAGCTTCAGAGTTTGAATCAGCAGCTGTCCAAGAACTTAAAAGCCAAAGGAACCTTTTCAGAAATACTCGGTTAACATTTACTATGTGATTAATAGAAAGGCATTTAAATCTAAAAGCCACAGAAAATGTATCTGTAAGTATTAGACTAGCAGTAACAGAAAATAACTGCTTGGGTTTATGGTACACAATGCAAACAGGTACAAACCACAAATTCAATCAGATTACCCAGAGATAACCTGGTATCTAGGACTCAAACAGGCAGACCACAGTAGGTGATGATAATGGTGTAAGAACCTGTAGATCTGAAATCCATGGATTTGTGAAAAGCTTGTTTTCCAGAAGAATTGCTGCGGAAGAGAATGGAATGAGAATGGAAGAGAATTGGAATGAGCTGGTGGGTTGGTTAGGTTTTTTCCTATGAATTCAGACATTTTTCAAGTAATACTGGAAACAAAACAATCAAGTTTGAAAGTTAGAGGAAAGTCAAAAATACACAAAAGGGAACTTTAAATTCTTTTTTTCTGATTAAATGTTTGGATATTGTAATGAAAGATGAAACAGACTAATGTTTGATGCTTTTTTAGCATTCAAAACTATGTTTAGTGCATTTCAACCAAGTAGTATTTAATGGGATGTTTTGGTTTCCTTGCTCAAATACAGCAGTTCAGTAGGATCTGATCAAGGGAAAGCTAGAACCTGCTGAGATACTTAAAAGAATGTGCAGAGGTCAGCACCCTCATGAACATTGATTGCATTCACATGAAACCAGCTTAAATCATTACATTTTCATAGGTGATCTTCAGTGTAACACCTCACACCTTTGGGGGTTTTGAGCTTTCTTCAGCATGAAAATAGTAATGCTAGAATTCTGTTTTATAATCTGTCAATGACATTTCTATATTAGGGTGGGATCTTTAGTAAAACAAACTACTGTGTTTTATTATTTTTTTGTTCTGGTTGTTCTTTCAAGATCAAGAAATAAAGAGCTGACTAAGTCCACTCAGTATGACATTAATCAGAAGGCTGGACATGACAGAATTTTCATAATTTAGGATTCCAAAAGGATCACGGTGGTTTGGACTCTTTAACCTGTGGTGTCTGTTATTTAGGTTTGCTGAAAATAGATGTTGGACATGAAAGAACTGTCAGGCACTTGTTACCAAATTCTTATGAGGGTTCACAGTAACTTTAATGAAGGTTAATATGTGAGCATGACTGTTCAGCAAAGTTGAGAACAGCATTGGGACTAAATTAAATTATGCAAAGTTGTAACAGTTCAAATAATGTTAATATGGGATTTATAAACAGCTGGCATATATGATTTGCTTTAGCCAAGACACAAGTCCTAGGACAAGCAGTGCCCAGCCACAGCTGAAGAATACTGATTGTACAGTTCTTTTCATCAGCAATACTGAACATCTGAAGTGTTCTGTGCATTTAAAAAGACCCCAAATTCTTCTTCTTTAAAAAATAATACTCTTAGGTGTTTTTGTGGCTTGAACTTTACTATGGATGTTGAAATAGTTTAGTGTTCCCTAGCGAGGGGTTGTGAACATGTGCAATTACCTAACTGTGGAATATACTTAGGGATGAAGTAAGAGGCTTTTATATAAAATTGTACTTTTTACAGTTTTAAAGGTTCAGGGGCTTGACAAAGAATGGAAGCGTGTTATCTTATGATTTTTATGTCCTTGTTACAAACATTAATTTGATGTGTGTGTTGGTTGTCTCAGTTTTTGACATGCCGGTTGTGTCCTCTTTCCTTATAGGTTTATTTAGCCCGGAAAGAAGGGTCATCCTCTGCTTCCATCAGCTGGAAGTTTGAGTGCAAGTCAGTCAGTTTAAAAATAGATAACATTTCAGTTAGGACAAGCAGTCAAACGTTTCAGAGTGGAAGAATACAGTGGAGACTTCGCTCTCCAACTGCAGAAATTGCTCTGATAGGAGGTAAGTGGGGAATTTAAATATTATATCATGCAGCAGAGGTGTAACTGGAAATAAATAGTTTATATGGAAAGAGTACTGTGCAAACATCAAAAACAAAGTATGAATATTCTTTACTTTTCCAAGGGCGTTTCTTAGCAAGGTCAGGAAAATAGTGTGCATTTAATTAAAGCTGGTACAAAACTCAGTTTTATTAGTATACACAGCCCTACCTGCAACAGAGCAGGGCAAGCAAGAGCAGAGTGAATACAAGATACTTGTGTTTTACTAGGAAGGATAGGTGCTTCTGTGTCTGGTGGCAAATGAATCTGAGTAGCTGCAACTGAGATCCTTAAATATCCGTTACAGCTTAGCCTTTTTAACGTGCATTATAGATTATATACTGTCTGGAGCCATGGCTTACTGAATTATTTATCTTTTCCTCCAACAGATAAAACTCTTTGCTCCTATTCAGCTTTTTCTGGAGCAACGGAAGTTGTGTTGGAAGCAGTTCTAAATGGAGGGGATGGTGAAGCTGCATGGCAACACACACAGCTGTTTAGAGAGAGCTTAACAGGATGTGGAGAAAATTGCTTAGAGATAATTATAAAACTCAGTGACCTCTGAGAATCTGAACTGCAGAAATGTACTTTGGATTCCTTGAAGACATTACGCCATGGATACAACATGAAGATTTGGTTGGCAATTCCTCTTCATCCTGCTGGCAGCTTATTTCCTGTTTCACTGCTTCCATTAAACCAACTTGAAACTGCACGTGTATTGAATAGGTAAACATCACAATGAAAACCTTTGCTATGAAAATAAACACCAAAATTAAGGGATTGAACCATAAAGTACCATTTTCTTTAAATTTACAATGAAAAGGAAACAATTTTTAGGAAGAAAAACATGATCAGAAGCACAAAGCAATTGTAATTGATTTTAATTTGTAATTGTGGGATTGGCTTGCTGGTTTTTGCAGGTTTTTTTAATATTCTAGGAAAAACAGTTTGAATTCTGTTTTCCAATTACAACAGATGCTTGTGATGGTTTTAAAATATTTTAAACAGATTTAGACATTTAAAAAAAATTTGATTTTTGTGTAGTATCCAGAGGTGCTGAAATTAACTTAATTTTAAGATTGCTTCAAAATTTCCTAGTGGGATGTCTAAGTATTAAACCTGCGTTTAATACCTAGAACTATTTGGAAGCATGATGGTCGCTGGGAAAATAACCTCATTTTGAAAGAAATGTTCATTATGTACCTAAAATTGTCATGGCCTGTGATATGAAATTGAGGCTTAAAACTGAGTAAGAACATCTTTTTTTTCTATGAAAAAATAGGTTATTCATTATAAATACTTTTTAATGATATTAATTCAGATTTGCTTAATAAATCTTTTAAAAGGTAGGCATGTAGATTAAAATCCTTTTAAGCTATTGTATTGACTTGCTTTAAATACTATTCCCAAATTTGATGTAAAAGTATATACATTTTTTCTGTTCATTAATGCAGTGTTTAAATTTATTTTCAGACAACATAATAATAAAAACACTATCCAGGAGATGTCAGATGTTGCAGTGCTATGAATAAAGCATGGAATGAATGTTCAGATTAGATAGTTTTATCAGAATGTGAGGAAGGCTATTCCTGGCTTATACAAGAGATTTTCTATTAAAGAACTAAAATGCAAAGTTCAAACTATGGTTTTATTTTAAAATAAGTTAGAATTAAGGATGATGTTCTCGAGATCAGTATTTTTTAAGTTTTTCTTCATTTTTCTGACCTTTCCAACCTTTGTATTGATTTGAAGTGTTTGTCAAAAATAGTTTATGTTGAAATAAATGTTTGCTGACCTTTCAACAAATCTAAGCAAATATAAAACTATTCAGATTTTATTAGAAAACTGCATATGCACAGTGAACACAGGCAACTTAAAAAATAGTGGATTATGGCAGCTCAGGAGTGACAGAACAATATGTGATGGATTATATACTTTACTTCAGAATGTAAATGGATAGTTTATGAGGGGGATTAGAAGAGTCTCCCCCCCGTAATAGAGAACAGCACAGTGACAGGGTACTGTATGGAAGGGCATTTATCAGTGCTTGACTAATGCAAAGTGAATTTGCCCATCTCCACTTAAAAATATTTATGTATTTGGTTTCAGCCTAAATGCTTTTTCTGAGATTTTGAGTGGGAACCCAAAAGAAAAGTATTTTAGGCTGGTATGCATGCTACATTGGAAGAAAAAAGGAAAAGGAAGACAACTCAGGTGCCACCAATGGACAAAAATGTTTCCACTTAATATTTTGATACCTGAAAAAGTTACTGCATTAAGACAGAAATTGTTTCTGCAGTGTATTACTTAGAGGACCTTGAAGAGTTGCAGAATTCCTTAACTGCATCTGATAATTTGAAATCAGAAGGCAAAATAAATTTAAAAGTAGGAAGATAAAGTAATCTTCTCATAATTTTGGTCAGAATCTCTGGAGGAAGAGTAATAGCTGCAGATAACTTAAAACTGTAAAGTAATTGAAGTCCATTTTAAAAATGTTTGAATGAATTAAAAAGATGGAAAAATGCCTTGCCAGTCTAATTAAAATCAAGAAATACTTCTGTATTTATAAGATCACATGCTTACTTTAGGAAAGAATTAATAAGTAAAACACTCAGGCTGAATAGAGCTAATATGAAAAATTTAAATGGAACTCCTTCAGTTGTCTTTTGGAGTACCCTATAAACAGTGAACACTGAATCTTGTCATACATAAGCTGTTTTAAAGGCCCTAATTTTCTCTGTTGGTCTGCATTTCAGCCCAACTCTTAATACGTGTTAATTTTTTTTTTTTTTAAACCAGAGGTAATTCCTCATCCACAGTTGTTTAATGTTAGCTTACAGTATCCTGAATTTGCAATACTATGTGGTGGAAAGATCTGTGCTGCAATCTGCTCTAAAAGTATGATTTTTAAGTTATGCTGGCAATGGTACAGTACTAGATGAGCAGTAGATGTTGATCAGGGCATGTGTAGATAGAAGTCAGTGCCTACTCAACTTTTTAGAAGTTTGAGGAGGTGGAGATTAAATGGGGAAATTAAAAATACTGTTGCCTAGAAATGTATGGCTTAATACAGGTAAAATAAGCAATGTTTTCTGGAATCCAGCTTAGTTTGGTACATTTTAAAGAATGACTGGCTGTCCTCTGTGCCATGTGTGGGTGCCTTCCAAGGCTGCACTGAGGTGTAACTGAAATCTTTTCCATTAAAGTTTACATAAATTCTATAATACCCAGTAATTTTGGAGTGCATGGCTTCCAACAGATCTATGTGGGAGCCTGTGCACAGAATTCCTCCTTTCAAACAAGTATTTGTTGTGCTATTGTCTGTCTAGTGTTGATCATCCAGCTGTTGATTTCTTCATATCCTGTTATGGAGCTTATTGCTTAGCAATTTCCTACACCCCAGGAAGTGGCTGGAAAGATGTATCCTTAAAATATATGAAGGAAGCCCCTTCTGGGCAGTGTAGAAAGAAACCACAGGTACAAAGCCCAGGTATGCAGGAATCAAGCAAACTTCAGTGTAAATTATATACTTGCATTGAGAAGTAAGTAGTGAAAATTATCTTGTCTGATCCTGTATGAAAATCTGTCTCCTTAAATCATCTGTTATCCTTGGAAGATTTTTCACATATAATGGCTTGGATGTAAGATATAATCCCTATTATGTGCAACGTCAGGAAATGTAGAACACTAAAAATAAAGTGTGTTTGTCTCCATAGTGCGGTGGAATGAAAACAGATGGTAGGCAGCACATATGGCTGCCAGAAGCTGGGAACACCCATTTGCAGAGTTCTTGCAGTTCAAAACAAAACAAGCCAAAACAAAGGAACTCCAAGAGGGGCAGAGATGGTTCCAGGCAGATATCAGGGTATCTGTCCTCTTCTCCACGCCCACACTCCTCATTTCTTTACCTTTGGTTGCTCAAGCTAGAAATGAAAGTGTACTACTAGATAAGAATTTAATGGACCTCCTTAGTATTTGTCAAAACTTAGCATTCCCTAAGTATAGGCATTATTTAAAATAAATCCCTAATTTCCATTGTAGGTTCAAACCTCTGGGTTTGGACAAAATTTAAAGTTTTGCCAGCGTTGTCCAAGCATTTCAACAACATAAAAAATGTGTCAGTATTGAAGGGACTTCTGTATCTCAGCTTCATATCATAGGGATGGAGGAGGAAATTGCAGACAGGTGCCTTCCTTAAGCACAGCTGCTGGAATAGACCTAGGTCTTTTCTATACTTTGAATAATTTGGGGGAATTTATTCAACATTATTGGCAGTAGTTCAGCTTACCTGGTGCTGGTTCTGAAGGTTCTTTTATGAGGTACTATTGTTGCAAGCAGTGCTTTATGCCTTGTACCTTACGGCCTCTCTAAGCAGTAATCAGTGATGTGATGTGTATTATGTACTTGTATGATCGCTGGTCATATGGTTGTAAACATGAGCAGAAGGGAAGAGTAATAGCACTAATACCTGGGACAATTTTGGGTTTTTTATGCTAGTCTTGGATGTTTAATCCAAGCAGAAGGACAGTAGAGTAAAAAAAAAAAGGAAGTCTTTAGTAGATAGAAACAATTCCTTCTTTAGTAAAAGTTATTTATTTCAGGAGTAGAATTTTGAGACCTCGCATCCTGTATTATGGCGCTTAGGAATGACCCAAGTACCAAGCCAAGGTCAAATATATGTATTTGAGGTGTACAGGTATTATGAAATGTGTAAGGGCTTAAATGTGACTATGAATAAGAGAACAGTGATTTTCTCTGTTGTTAAGATTTTTGTTCTTATTCTTGGGCTTGGGGGCTTTTTTTATGGTAAGCTTTGTAATCAGGCTTTAGCTTTGTTTATGATTAGCTGCTTCAGTTTCTGCAGCTTTATTTTTTTCTCATCTAACTTAAAATACATTTTAATTTGCTTTTATTTATGTACATGATTGCAGCTATATGGTAAATACACAATGACAAAAGTAAGTTGGTTTCTTTATTTGGTAAAAGGAGATAAAAGGGATAGATTAAAAATACTCAAACTCAGCAGAAAAAAAAGCAATAGTAATTAAAGTTGATGATATCCAGAAACCAACAAAATTACCAGGACTTAATAAAATTTTATGGCGAAAGAAAATGAAATGGACTACATAAACTGGTGCTGGCAAAAGTAGCTTCCAATGACTGACCCTGTTTTTGAGACATTTTACAGTATGTTCATTTATATTTAAGTCCCTGAAAGTTTTCAGTAGAAGAGAATTGCTGAGACTAGTGAACAGGTTTTTTTCTTAATCCGTCTAATATTTAAGGAATATCTGGGTTTAAGTGTTTTTTATTTTTACTAGTTTAAGCTATAGAAATAATTTTAAAATTAAGAACAGGGTCCTACTGCTTGTTATAGATAATTTCTTCCTTTGTTCCAGTGAATGATCTGGATCTTTGATTTTTGAAAAAGTGTGTTTAGTGACATATTGTATCCAAGAGCTTTAGGTCTGCATTACCTGTAAGGATGTGAGATTTCAGTGTGGGATTGAGCACCTGCTTAGATTTGAAGGACTGAGTCTTCTGTTTGGGGTCTTATAAACTGGGGGAAAAGATGATTTCTCTATGCATTTTGATTGTGATATTTCAGTGTATGTTCTGTTAACTTGATCCTTTTTTTCCATAATGCTACGTGTTATTTCATATCCTTGGAACTTCACTAATATAGGGTATTATCCTTGAAGTCCCAGGGGAACATATTCTCCCCACCGAAAATCATCAACTAGCAGCTTATCTCTGTTGCAGTCAAGAGGAAATGCTGGACTTACTTTAGATAAGCAGTTCGGATAACAATATACAGACTCCCTTGTAAACAGTCATAAGGAAACCGGCTGACGTAACAGAATGAAGGCATCCAAGAGCACTGTTTAAGCAAACTTGTGCTAAAGTAGGTGGAACAGTTGGTCACAGCCTCTTAGAGCAAATGGAAACAGCAGCGAAGTACGGAATGGAAGGAGAGAGCCTCACTGCTCGCCCCTGCATTATTACCACTCTGATGAGAAGGATGGAAGGTAATGGAATATGTGTGTGTCCTTGATTGTGTTATATCAGAAGTCAACACAGTTAAGCTGCAGCAGCTTTTACTTCTAGCCAAAGTGCCAGGGAAATGTACGGTGTATTAAAAAGCAAAGTTCTCTACTGGCAAAAAAGATGTAACACTTTATTGGCCAAAAGGGAAGTGCCTGATTTTGGACTGCATTAAGAATTGTGGAGCTGTTCTGAGTTGGTTTAGTATGAAGCATGCCCAAAACTGGTTTTGATTTGTGTTTTCTTTTGTTAGGCTGTATAGGTTGGAGTTTCTGCCTAAGTGTGCTAACTGATTTCCAGGATGTTGGCAATAATGGTTTAAAAGAGAATAGTCCCTCCCCCTTCAAAAACTAAAACAAAAGATTCAAAATAAAAAATAAAAACACCACCACTAAGGACATAGGAGCACAAACAGGAAGTGTTAGAGGCAGGAGTTTAATTTTAACACTTGAGGATGGAAAAAAGTTAAGATCAACACTGATTAATGAATGTCAAATTTGCGTCATTTGGGGGTTGTTTAGAAAAGTTAATTGTTTCATTTTTTTAAAACAAATATTTTTTGAAAGGAATTTCTGTCATTATGGAGCCTTTCAAAAGGAAACACCACCTTAGAAAGTTGTTGCTCAAGTGTCTACTATACATGATCTGCCATAAGTTGTCTCAGCCCCTGACAACATTATTGATTGTATCAATTCTTCCTCTGCACTTCAAAGTCTGTCTTTGATAATGATATTTTTTAAATATAAATCCATTTGATTTTTTTTTGAGTGAGGGTGAAACCACAGAGTTCACATTCAGTGCAACAGACATTGCAATTTTTCTTGACTATGTACTGTAACTATATATTCTGCAACTTCATTTTATAGTTTTGTTTCACATTTTAAGGCTTGCCAGTAACTCATATTTGTACACCAGCTTATTGATGAAAAAAAATTAATGAATGACATAGAGATATGAAGAAATGGGCTCTCAACCAGACACAACATGTGAATAACTTTCTGAAGACACAGGGAGACTTACATGCATTTCTGGCCCACAGAAACAAACTCTGTGATAGGAAACAGACTAAGAAACACTTACCAGAATACATCTACCTTTTCCACTTTTGATTTCACTTGTTTCACATACAGGACTGATTACCAGTCATGTGAGGAAATTCAACCTTTTGTAAATATGCAGTGAAAAATACAAAGTCCATCTGTGAATAGAGCATGGAGGCAACATATATGCTAGTGGAAGAGTGGCTGAAAGATTTTGGATGTGGAAAAAAATGAAAGGAAATAATATGATTCATTTCTAAAGAACATGAGATTTATTGGCATGTGATAACCAATTCAGTGGAAATCAGCTAGAACCTATTCTACTCCAAGGACTGAATGTTAAATCCATAACTGGGGAATATTTTATTGAAAAACTAGTATGGAAGGGGCACTCCAGTTATTGTGGTTGGAGCAGGAGTAACCACAAGCAGAACTGGTCTGTGGATTTTGTGTTTAACACACATTAGAATGAGAAAACCATTACATATTAGCATTATCTAATTAGTAGTGAGATGGAGGGATTCTACAGTGAAGCATAAGCAGATGCTTTCTCCATCTTTTGGAAGATTCCTTCGTTTAATGTGTGGTATCAGTTGTCTCCTGGGGTAACCCTCACTGTTGTCTTCACTCTTAAAAGCCCTTCCAAATTTCCCTTTTTCTAACCTAGTGGTTTTCATCCTTTGAAGCAATGTCTGCTGTGACGATCAAGGCAACTTTCCAGTGACTCATAGGTAAGATCTGGGGGCTTCTGCAACATCCCCAGATTCTGTTCTTTTCTCGCTTCCCTGGTGTATCACAGGCTGGTACCCCAACCCCATACAGCCTCTGTGTATTGCCTGGTTTATGACAGCTGCTGTTCCCTCTCTGGTGGGCAGTGGGAGAAGCAAGCTGTGAGGATGACAGTAGCAAGGTCTGCTGAGGGAGTTCCTTGAATGTGGTCCTCTGAATCTACCACAGTCTTCATTGTTGGGAGATTTTGTTCACCTCTTTTATCATTTTAGTTCCTACCTGCTTTTTGTGTTGTGTCATTGTGTCGTGTGTCCCCCCACTCCTCATGGCATATTCGTAGGACAACTGAATCCTCAGCCCCTATCATTCCAGTAATGTGTCCCTCACTGGTATCCTCCTATGTTCCCAGTATCATTCCTGTTCGCAGCAAGTCCACTGGCCACCCAGAATAGCCTGCTGCAGGCCAGGTAACATAGGCCTTTCCTCACATCATTTTGAGACCCCCTGTTACCTAGGAGCCTGAGAGGTGACGGAGGGGCCCACAAAGCAGGGGAAAGTGAAGCAGCAGCCATTTTAAGGGAAGGATTTTAGGACCAACATTAGAACCCAGTGGTTTTGTATGTTTATGCATATAGTTCAAAAGGGCAATGAGGCTTCTGAACAAATAAGCAGATTTTACTTCTTGGGAAAATTTTTCTCCGTATCTTATAGAAACATTACAGAAGGACAACTTAAAAAATTGCCATGGAGATCCAAAGAACTGAGTGAATGACTATACATTAAGTTTGCATGCTGTGCTACAGGTATCTGTTGTAAGGTTAGAATGCTGTGATTTTTTCAGTTTAACTCCAGAGAATAACCCAAACAAATGCTGAATTGAGAACAATATTTTTATTTCATGTCTTTTTGAGAGATTAACTATTGCTTTTTATAAATATGCAAAGACCTGTAGGAGTAGAAATGCAAAGCACGGCATCCACCCCATTAACGTTAATTCATTTAGAGGGAATTGAAAAAGTAGTTTCACCTATTTTATTTGCATGTTCCTGCTAGTCTGTTACAGAACCTGTTAAGCCACCATGCCTGTGGCACAGTTAACAACCCTGGAGGGAGCACCAGTCTTACGGATCGTGGGATGTCTCACCATTACAGCATGGGAGTAGCACAGGTCAGGGGTGGGATGACAGGCACTGCAATCTTCCTGTTTGTAAAACACAGATAAGTGATCATAAATTAGCAGGGCAGATTTAAGCATTAAATGGGAGCTGGAGGGAGGCGTGGGAGTGCTGTGTTCCACATGTACGCTCTGCTGGGAGTATGTCTGTTGTACTGGGCAGCTTGGGAGTGCTGTGTGCTGTGCCTGGCTAAGGAGATGTTTGGCTTTGTGGCTAAAAGCAGTTGTGCTGGTTTGGTGAAGCAACTCAGAGCTGAAGCATGTGCCGTGGGTTATGTTTGAGCGCTGCAGCTTGTGCTGCGTACCCATGGGTTGGTAAATGTGCCTGCCTATGTGTATGTAACCGTGCTCTGTCTTTACTGGAATCAGAGAGCTGGTGTGGTTCCAGCTTTGCTGTACTTCAACAGCAACTATCGGGAAAGAAAGCATTGTTTGCTCTGAATTCTCTTCAATTCTGCACAGCGACTCAAAATTAGTACCTTTAATTATTTGGGAGAATGGATTGTTTGATTAGAAAGCCGAGGAAAGCTTTATGATTTGAGAATTAAACGTCACAAAGAACCATATGTATGCAATTGATCTCTTAAACCTTAGCTCTTCTGTGACTGCAAGTAATTTCATTGTGTTTTCAGCCTTTATGCCAGTGTGCTCTTTCATCATCATTACTCATGTCCCAGAGAACTGAGTCCAACATATTTTGGGAGAAATGATAGAAAATAATGAGCAATTTAAAAAAAACAGGTTAGCAAACCAGCGGAATTCTCATGCATGAGAACTAAAAAGTGACTTTTCAATAAACTCACTGTAAGATGTAAAGTAAAAAAGGAGCTTGCATGTTTCCTATCATGAGTCATAAGAGCAATGAACTCAGCAGAAGAATGTCATGTTTTAGTAGCATGTCCAACATGTCTCAAAGGGTACAGGAACATAAAAGAATCTGTAATAATATCTCTGTCTTGTCCCAAAGAACTAATGTTAGTTACTGGTTCCAAAGTAAATGGAATTCTGACATGGCCAGTGTCAAATAGTTTCTAAAACTGCTAGAAAATATATTGATAGTTAAGCTGCATTTTCTAATTTAAGACACATCAGAGGAAGGGAAATGTAGAATGGGGACAGAAACTGATACTATGTTGCAATTTCTGGATAATGTGTATCGTCTTTTCATGAAAACCTGACAAATTCATTGCACTTACTACCTGGAAATAGACGATTGTGAGCAGCAGTAAAAGCCAAGGTAAAAGAAACCACACTACTTTCAGATAAATTTCAACAGCTTCAGAGCTTCCCACTCTTCAAAGGCTTTCTGCTATAACAGCTTCCAGCAGAAGAGCATATGTGGAATAACAAAGCTCAGTAAAAACCGACTAAATGAAAAGGAAGGTGAGTTGTTATTACAGTTCTATAGCATGATGGTAAAAACTTTGGCATGAGCTTTCTATGAGGCACAGTACAGGAAATGTATTCTCTCTAGCTGTTATCTAGGAACACAGGGTGTCACTAAGTTGTTCCTTGTGAAGTTAGTTTTAAAAAAATGAGGAGTGTGATTATAGTAAAATAGTTAACAGATTTGTTGCAAAAATAGATATGCTGCCTTTTTTCACACTTAGGTCTGTCAGTAAGATAAAACATACAGTACCTTTTCTTTGCTTCATAGTTTGCAAGAAATGAAGGAATAGTGCAAAAGAACTGCATTGATGAAAAACATTTTCCTTTACTGTTCTGCAAGTTAAATCCACCGTAGATTTCAAAAATGATATATGTATATATGTATATATATACATATATCATTTTTGAATATATATATATATATATGATAAAATGATACATGTATAAATGTATAAAATGATGAGGACTACAGCATCCACATCGTTTAGGTTAAAAAACCCCACATGTATATGTATATCAAAGCAAGTTACTTTTAACACATCCTGTAGGTGAGAAACTTTTTTCTACAACATTAAAGTGAATTCACAAATTACTAAAGCACATACATTCAAAGTCATTCAAAAGACTCTTTTCCTTCCTCACAGGTGACAGCCAGGAATCCTAAATCAAAGAAAGAAATGCTGTGGTCAGGATGCAGCTTTCTGAGGTGCTTAGAAATGGAAAGATGCTTTTGGAAGCCATGCTGGACTGAAGACCTAGACTGAGATTCCAGACTCTAATAAAAATCTGGCATAGCAAAGTGCCGGCTAAATGATGCCTAAGCAGTCAAACACATTGTCCTGGCCAGTACTGAAAGCTGTTGCTACTGCAACTTCTGCTGCCTCTACCAGCAGTGGCTACATAGTGAGCAAGAGGCATATAAGAACCACTGATCTGGGTGATTTTACTTCAGCTGAAAACTGAGGTAATGTGTTCTTACATTTCTCTAAGAAAAACAGGAGTGCGCTAAGGAGCATGAAGAATCTGCAGAGCTGATTGGAGCAATGTAAGGTATGTAGTGGAAAGAGAATATAAGCAGTGTTAGTGGGGTAAAAATAGAACAGGAGACCATAACCTAAACATAAAATTATGTTTGATGTGTTGCATTTGGTACTTTATTTACCCATTCTCCTAATAAATACAGCAAGACTAAAATGCTAAGGAGAAACACCACTATTGAAACAATTAATGGAGGACAGCTGCATGGTATCTGGGAGAGAAACATTGAAGACCCAGAAATATCAATGCTTTAAAGGATCTAAAGGGATAACAAAAGATTTTTTTATGAATTTCTGATCATCTTTGCTTAATAATAATACCTAAGAAAAATAGAAAAGTGCATGAAGCAGCTAGCCGTGACCATTTTAAAATGCTGCTTGCTCAATCACCCAAGCTGTTGAATTACATAACTCCTATTGAAATAAATAGGAGCTGCTGCTGCCGAGCTTTGTTACAAATGTGGCCACCTGAGAAACTGTTGAATAGCTGATCTATAACAAGTAATTTTTAGGGAGTTGTAAACTCAGATAATGCTTATGGTTAAGTGGGTGGCTGAGTCTTGTGTACATTTTACCTGTTTAAGTATACCCTTTATTCTTTTTTAGTTCAAGTATACATCTTATTTTTGTAATTACTTTCTCAAAGACTTCTGAAAAATTAATTCTCAAAAGCCTTATAGTAGTCTGCTGACATAGGTAAGCTTAAACAATGTATTTAAGCAAAAAGAATTATTAGTAAAGAGGTTACTGAAGAGAATAACAACTTAAGTCAGCTTGAAAAGAATATTCACAAAACAGTATTGGTGTATAAACTTCCTTTTCTAAACTGCCTTGTAATTGTCAGAAGAACATGCTGAGCACATTCCCTGTGCTGTGGGCTATAAAAGAGTAATTCAAATTTTAGGCCATCTAGTACCAAATCAAAAACATCATGGTCTAGTAATTCAAAGCACTAAGGCAGTATAAACTCAAGCTGCCAGTATAAATTTGCTCTAAGGGTTTCTTCATTAATTTGTTGGATAGGTAACTGCAAACTCTCTGACTGTCTGTGGTTCTGCTATTCTGTGCCTGACTAGACCCTTCATAGTTACCCCAGACTTTTCTTTTTGTTAGTTACTTCTTCTTGTGCTCCCCACTTTCTGTGCTCAGGTGTATTTTTAGCTGATGTCCTCATGTGTGCCTACCCTACCCCTCTTTCAGATGGATATTCACAGGTCATTCACCCAACTCTTTTGTTGCTCTTTGCCTCAGATATTAATTTATTCAAGTATTCCAAAACTTATGGCCTCCTTCTCTTTTTGCCTTTGACCTCAGCATAACTATGTGGGTGTACTGGCCACACTTTAATGACACGCTCTGCCTCGGTGGAGGTTGAGCCATCTGCCTCTCTTGGGTCTTTCCTGAGACTTTTCTCTTCTTGGGTTACCACAAGAACCACACAATTCCCTTCTGAGAAAGGGAATGCAAATGCACATCCTGACCTAGTCATCATTGATTCCAGTCAAAACTGGTGGTACAGTGAAGCGGTGCAGAAAAGCTTGCCCTTTCTATTTCCTCCTCATAACTACTAATCATAAATCAAAACATAATGTGTCTGAGGTGATTGAATTTTAACCTAGGAGAGCAAAGTACCATCTCTTCAGACATTTTGCAGAATAGTGGGCTTCTTTGCTGTCTACATCAGTCATCACTTTTCCCCACAGATTCAACATATTCACGCTTGCCTCGTATAGAATCAACTCCTTCACCTTTCTGTCATTCCAGGAATGAGTAGACGTGACCTTCTGCTATTAGGAAGCAGTCTTGATACTCACTCGGAATCTATCATGGATTTCTGTCTGGAAGACTGCAGAAACACACTGGTAATGGGGACCTTCAATGAGCAAGGAGACTCTTGCTGGGTGAAAATGAATTGCCACTCACATTTTCTTGCCCAAACAGTCTTGGGTGAACTACTAGGAACAAAACTGCAAATTTTAGTTAAAAAGAAATTCCAAATTCTTTGGAAAGAGAGAGCTCCTTTTCAGAGGGGCCGGGATAGAAGGATAGTAAGGAAGAGATATGTGGCTAACATCAGAAAAGCTACTCGAGGAAAGCCTAGCATGCTTTGCAGTACTCACCACCCTGAGCTCAAGGGAGTGCCTTTCTGAATGGCATGGCATGCCCAAGCCTTGCTGGCTGTTTGCATTCTCCACACTGATTAGCAATGCCACAATGCAGTTGGTGATTCCCAGCCTCCAAATCACAGCAATCTGCCTCTCGGCTCAGTGTAACTGCTGCGATGGCCACTGCTATTTCATGTATGTTCAGCACAGACCTCAAAATACATCACCTTCTCCATTCTGTGTTTTTTTCCATTGTCTTTGTCCTTCCAGATGTTTGCAGCTTTTCGAACTGCCACGAACTCTTCTAAAAGATTCAGATGTTAATACATGGATAGTAATTCTATTCATGTTGAGAATTCCTCCCAGTACGGCCAGCTCAGCCTCCTCTGCTTCATTTCTGCATGCAACTTCTCTTGCTGTATGTGGTCACTGCTCAAGGGAGCTTTCTCGTATACAAGGAGTTTCAATACAAATATTTTTAATTTCTATGACCAGGATCTGCCTTAGCAATAACTTTGATATGCTGCTCAGTGAAAGTGTGTCACAGTTTAAGACTGAGCTGCCAATGAGGAGACTGGGTGGGCTTGGATACTAAAGCACTTCTAGTCACAGATAAATATTTAAAATGACGCATCTTCCCTGTTCTGTGTGAGAGACTGAGCAGTTCAGGCTAGAGACCAAGCAAGTCAGTGTGATGGTCCTTAAGACAACCTGCCTCTCCTGCAGCAGGGAGATGGTATGATCCAGGAGGAAGGCAGGTGGGTCAGTGCAGCAGTCCCAGCCATGAGATGGGCAGTCCAGGACAGAGCCCAGGGGTCCCTGTAGCTAACTGTGGGGATTCTGCTGGGCCTCTTCCCCAGCAACAACCTAGCGGTAGTATTCACAGCTTGTCCCACTTGGGTTTTCCACACCTCTGGCAACAGCACTTAACAGGTTAGTCACCAGGGGAGGAATTGGAGGGTAAACAGGGTTTAAGCCATCCAAGCCCTCTGTCAAACTGTCACAAAGTGGTATGTTGTTCCTGGAGGATTAAGATGGACATGACCTGGTGTTTTTCAAGAGACTGGTGGTGGAACAGTCTGGCCCCAGGAACAGCTTCTGACAAATATGCCATGGATACATCAGGCATGTAAGACGTGGGCACGGTTCAGCTGAGAGTGTCAGGCAGTGCATTGAGAGTGCACACCCACAGAAAAGCACTAGGGTGGCCTCTTGCTAATTCAACAAAGGTGTTTGAGATACAGCTGTGTTAAGTACACATGACCTGGCTAAATTTATATCGTTAGGTGATCCAGCCATGGATAGACTTTTCTTAAATACTTTGGAACCATGGCCTGAAGTTCATTCACAATCAATGCACTACAAGTATGTTGGTCACTCTTATATTGTACTGCCACAATCCTACTTAATAATTTGATCAATTATTTCAAAATTATGTTAATTAATTATATTTAAATTTAAAAATGCAGTAGAATGTGGAAATTACTTTATTGCAAGTGTAAACATTTAATATTAACATATGCAATGTTTGTTTATACCTTATTACAACTACATACAATGTGGAATGTATAATGTAATGGGCATCAACTTAGTTTCATAAATATTTTAGGACAAAATTACACTTTTTCCTTTGTAGTTTACAGAAAAATGAGAGCTGTGATTGGTAATTTAAGTAAGTGGTTGTATCTGGGTATGCTCTCAGAGTAGATGAATGTACATAGTTTCACAAATAGTCATGTTTTAGGCCCTTTAAGTCTGAGTCCAGAAAAGCCACAGGGAAAGAAAAGGTTTTATTAGATAGCAAGTAAACTAGAAGCAGCAAATAATTTAGAATAGATGGGAAGTTTGTACATACCAAGTATAGAAATACGTAGAGATCATACATACAGCTGTCTTAATGCTAAAATGATTGAACACAAAGTAGTATTACAATAAATATTTTGCTTACTAAAAGCAGTAATGAAACTGGTTTAAGTAGATTATTGTTTTGCAGGTCTGTAGGGTACTTCTATTTATGTTATGGTCTCCAACTAGGAGGACAAGTAAATCTCCAATGAATTGAAATAGGACTTTGTGTGTACTATCTCAAGGGGATTATTAATTTAAAATGTCACACAATAAGTGTGAAGTATTTGACATAAACTGGTAGTGCATAATTTGGGCAGGTTGCATCCAGTAAAGTATTTCCACTCCTATCAAAATGTTATGGCACTTGAATTTGATTCGTGCTCAAATCTACTTCTATGTTTGTTTTAACAGGGATCACTTAAAATGTGATGAGCAATCCTATTTCACTGCATCACCTCTGCAGTCCACAGAAGCAGCTGCTTGTAATCTCATGAGAACTTTGTCCCACAATCCTACATGACTAAGAATGCAACCACTCAGCATACTCATATAAGTATTAAGGATAAAACCAACATCAATGATAAGCCAGAAACATGCTGTGCAGATAGCGTAGTATAGGATGAGAATTAAATAAAAACCAACTTGGACAAAGTAATTCCAAAGACTAAAGAAAATGCTTGGGGGAATGTCAGCATTTCCTCATAAATCTGCTGCAGCGTGACACAGACTGAACACGTCTGACCATGCACGTTCAAAGATCAGTAACTGCCAAGAAGAAACTCCCTCTGTCTCTCTCTAATATATATGGAATTGGTTGCCTTCAAGTGAGATTGCTATCTTCTACTTGGCTCACGTTGCAAAAGGCACACTTCCCACACTAAGAACAGCCTATTTACTAAACAGCTGGAGCTAATGAGAACATAGTACACTAATGTTTGGGACTTGCTCTGTTTCTGCTGAATACAGTAATGGTCCTCTACCACTGCAAAAAGCTTTGAACAGATGCACTCCCTGTGTTTTCTCTGATCCTCACAATATTCACTGCAGTAGTTTGCTGTACGTGATTCATTTTAATGGGTCCTACATATAAATTTGAGAGTTTGGGGGGAAAAAAAAAAAATCAACATGGTTCTAATCAGCAAGGCCAAAATTCTGAAGCACTCGGCATAACCCTGCAAGTGTTACCTTCTGGTTCTGCATGAACTACTCTTTATCTTGCCCAAAGTAGAAGAAAACACAGCCTACAGCTCAGAGGTACATGCAGCTGCAATAAAACTAGGCTGGAACAGATAACTTACTGTCCCTTCTAGGCAGATGCCATTATTTTCCATAATCCCTCTGCAGCACTTAGATACTAGTTTAATAGGTTCCTTAGAAACTGGCAGAGTAAAATTATGCTAAATAAGCAATATTTACTAGAACTTCATCTGATCCTTCCCTTAAGGCATAATTGAACATTACAACTGACTCCTCAAAAGTGGCTGCTCCGTTTCCAATCCCTTTACTCCTTAGGAAAAGCATTTTGCAAAAGGAAAAATCTTTAAATTATTGCTCTTCCTTTGAAATGATTCTCTTTGGATACCAATTTGTCTACTAGCTTAGATGCAGTACTCCTACTAATCCCTCCTTTTGAGACTTTAGATTCATAAAAATTTAAGGAGTGGCACAGGCTGGACTAGGTAGGTCCTTTGCATTTCACACAGCAGAATGAAAATTACTAATTGAGAAGCTGCATGTGGTGAAGCATTTTTCTGAGCTTGTCAAAAAATCTGATTATAATATTTATGGTCATATATATGTATATTTTGGTGGAAAGTATCTAAAACTGTACATATTTTTCATGCTTGTACCTAAAATGACATGACTTTTGGCCTTCGTACACACACCGTTTGGACCTAGGACGTAGATGTTAAGTTACACCACAGCATTTTTTTTCAAAAGGGCAAATATTTTAGAACAGGGTTTTGTGCTGTGTACAGAACGGGATGCTGTGCTATGTGACCCTGCATGAGGGCTTCGCACGGGGATGCTCAAGTGTAGGTTAAAGATCTGTGAGCTGTCCGAGTTAAAGAACTCCTCGGGCGATCCCCAGGGCCCAGAAGAGGGCAGTGGATTGTAAACACTCCTGCCTGGAGCACCGGCACTGCCACCCTGCTGGTACCGCCGCAGGTCGCAGCGGTGCCGGTGGCAGGGATCAGTTACGGGACCGGCGGAAAGGGGGCAGCTGCCCGCCGTACCCCGAACACCTGTCCCACCTATCGCATCGCAGCATCATCCACCTGGAACACCAGGAAAACGGGACAGCCGTGCTCTGCCAGTCCCCAAACCAATCTCCCTGTGTGGTCACAGGGAAGCGAGGCGTCTCCTTCCCCGCCGTCTGAGGTGGGCTGAGGCAGCCCGTAGCCGACCCGGCAGGTGGGCGCTGCTTCGCCCCGATCCCCATCCCCATCCCCATCCCCATCCCCAT